>PVJO010002320.1:0-146537 GCA_004026905.1 Hystrix cristata
TTTTTTTTTTTGTACTTTTGGTAGACATTCTGAGTGGAATAAGATGGACTCAATTTAGTTTTGATTTGCATTTTCCTCATGGCTAAATATGTTGAACATTTTTTCATATAATTATTTTTCATTTGTACTTCTTCTTTGGAGAAATGTTTGTTCAGTTTATTTGCCTATTGGTTGGATTATTTGCTCTTTTGGTGTTAGGTTTTATGAGTTCTTTGTATCTTCTGGATATATATGCTTTCTCAGAAGAGAAGCTACCAAAGATTTTCTCCCATTCTGTAAGCTGTCTCTTCATACTGTTGCCTTCTTTGTTATACAGAAGCTTTTAAATTTGATGTAGTCCCACTTGTTCATTCTTTCTGTTATTTCCTGTGCTACTGGAGTCTTGTTCTGACAGTCTTTACCTATGCTTTCCAGTATTTCCTCTACGTTTTCTTTTAATTGCTTCAAAGTTTTGAGGCTTATGCCTAAGTCTTGGATCTATTTTTGAGTTGATTTTTGTATATGGTGAGAGATAAGGATCTTGTTTCAATCTTCTACATAGAGCTATGCAGTTTTCCCAGTACCACTTATTAAAGAGGCTGTCTTATCCAGCATATGTTTTTGGCCTCTCTGTCAAGAATCAGGTGGCTGTAGTTGTGTGGGCATGTTTCTGTGTCCTCTACTTTATTACATTGACCCACATGTCTATTTTTGCACCGGTCTTATGCTGTTTTTCTTACTATGGCTTTGGGATATATTTTAAAATCAGGCATTGTGATTAAAGACTACCATTTTTAAAGCATAGCCCATTTGTAGTCTCTGCTGAATGTTCTGGTATGTAATAAGGACTGTCTCTCCTGCTTGGTCAGACCTAGATGTCTCCCAGCCCTGTATGAGTTCTAGCAACTGTTTTGTTTACTGCTATTTGGCAGATCTAGCTTACATCATTAGGGTTCCTCCCTACACAGTTGTATATGCAGGTTTTACTATTTAGGAAAAGACCAAATTCAAGAGAAGTGTTACGTAGATTTCTCTGTATAGTTCCCTCGTCTCTGGCTTTCTACCATGTGAATCTTGACTGCTTCAGTTTTCCTAAACTGATTTTTTTCCTTCTTAAATAAGTGTCCTCTGCTTTAGATCACCCTAGTTGAATGTAGTCAGAAAGTGTCTTCAGGCAGAAAGCTGAGAGATCAGAGGACTCATGTTTTTAGTTTTTCTTCCTTCAGGAATCACAGCCATGTGTTTCCTCTTGACCAACGTTGGAAAATTTTAATTCATATACTTGGTAAAATTTTCTGCTTGTGTACAGCAGAAGAGAAAGTTCATTCCTAGTTAGTACATCACTGGTGGAAGTTTGGGGTACTTTTAAAATACCTTTATGACCCATAGAGATTCTAATTTACTTGCTGGACATGGAGCTCAAACTTGAGAATTTACTTTAAAAGCTCCCCACTTTATCCTGCTGTTTATTCTGGACTGAGAACTACTGAACATAGGAAGTTCCACCATCAGTCTTATAGGAAAGATTGGTTCACATGATCAGATTAAGTAGAAGAGGTTGAAGCCAGAAATTCTTATCTTCAGGAGCTATTCCTGAGAGATGAGGAGTCATGAGAGGAATGAGGAAGGGGAGTTTCCTTTACTTCCTCCATCATAGGAAAGTCTAAACTCTTCTAGACATCCATTTCACACTTCCTCATTTTTCCTTGTCCCTTCCTTTTCTCTTTTCTTCCCAGAATGGCTAGGTGGAAGGAGGCCCAAAACCAAATTTAGATCAAAAATCCTCATCAGCTGCACAGTGGAATCACTTAGTGTTATGCATTAAATTGCATCTCCTGAAAAGACCTTGTATCTTCATCCAGACCAGTGCCTGATGCTACCAGAAGCTAAAGAAGGACAGAACATCTTCTCCTTCAGAGCTGTCAGAAGAAACCAACCTGCAGACATCTTGATCTTGAACTTCCAGCCTTCAGAATTGTGAGCCAATACATTTCTGTTGTTTAAGCCATTTTGTTATAGCATCCTTGTGAAACTAATACACCTAGGAAGCTTTAAAATAAGTTTACCAGGCCCCGGCCCTAGAGACTCTGATTTAGTTGGTCTCTGGGGAAGCCTAAAAGTTGTAATTATTAAAGTCTCACCAGATGATGTGCAGCAAGATCTGAGAACATCTCTTCTGGGAATCCAGGTTGGTCCTGGAGAAAACTCATTGCAGTTTATGGTCTTCTCACTTTATCTTTCCCCAGTGGACACTCTTGGATACTTCCCATTTCTTTAGAATTGCCAAATTTGGAGAATTATGTGAACACTGATTATCGCTTCTTTCTGTTTTTTTTTTTTACATAGTAAAGCCACTAGTGTAAGCTCCAAGAATTAATATGTGAAATGTAATCATATTACAGCTGCAACCATCACTCTGTTCGCTTTATGTTATTAGAAGTTTGTTTCATAGTTTTTTTTTCGGGGTTTTTTTTATGGTCAGGAAACAACTGCCAAATCATTCGCCTCTGTTTCCACATGAGTGTTGTGTGTACTACTGATGTCTGCTGGCTCACACACACAGAGCCCCTAGCTCTTCAACGGTTGTTATTTTTGGGAAGCACTCCTTGACCCTGAGGTCTTGTTTGTGTCTAGGATTCCCAGCACTTTTCCATTATTTTCCCCAATGCCATGCACCTGTGTGGGAACAGAGACCAACATTAACCTTTGCTAGCCTGTGCAACTGAGATTCCACACCTCATTATGTTGGGATATTACTTCTAGGAAACAGACTTGCCAAGGATAAAAGGCTAACATGAGTCATTATCATTTTTCTTTGATTAATAACTAACCATGGAGGCTGATCTTCCTATGACACTTGGAGTAACATTTCCTGTAGTAAAGATGTCCCACAAGACATTGGAAGGTAAAGGGGGAGCAAGCCAAATAGCAAAGTATTATGCTCATCAGGAAACATTTTGGAACATTTAATTGCTTTTTTATTGGTGGGATATTCCAGATTGCCTCTAAACACACAAATACGTAAATATGGTACAAAAGCATTATTGACGACAACCCCCCAGCTGTATCCCCCCTGCTTCTCTTCTTAGCATGGCTATTTCTCCTAACATCCTCAGCTGGACTTCAGTTCTCTTTCTCTGCCATCCCCCTTCATTTTCACAGCTCAACAAGTGTTACATTTAATTCAACACATATTTGCTACATAACTACTGTATGTACCAGGTGTTTTCTAGTTGTAGTGACATGGTTTCATTTGCTCTAATTCATAAGGAACCACATAACTTTACAGTATATGTGCTACGAAAAAATAAATACTTAAAACAGGGAAAAATGGACAGATGCTACTTTACGTAGATGAATAGGGAAGGACAGTTTGCGATGGTAATATATGGTCTCAGAAGTAGAGGCAGTGACGGAGCGAGCCCCATGGAGATCGGGAAGAGCGTTCTCCAGCAGGGCGCATAACTGACAAAGGCCTTTTACATCCCCTCGAGAACAGAATCTGCTGCTGCTTTTTTTGTTTCCTCAGTGTCAAACCCAGGCGCTTGAATATAGTGTATGCTAAATGTTATTCATGAATTTGAATAGGGAGGAAAAATTAAAAAAAAAAATAAGACTGCTTAGGCAAGTATTCAACTGTCTCATGTGCTGCTTGCAGTCTGACTGTATCCATTGTTGAAGGTCAGCTTCTGGCCTCATCAGTCAGTGCCCACGTCAAATGTTTCGAAGATCAGTCCGTTTCATTTTTAGTGAGTAGTAGTTATATTATACCTGTAGCAAATATTCTCTTGGCTCCAGGCCAAAGACTAGAATTTTTAAAACACTTTTTATATCATAGTAAAAGAATGGACCAAATCCCTATAGAATAATTGAGGGTGGGGATAGGATACAAATGGAATTATCGAAAATCACATAAGAATTTAAGAGTCACTAGAGAACACAAGACAGTGTCTAATGCATGGTTAGCCATCGCTATCTATCTGTTGGATAAGTGGAGGGAACTAAGGCCGTGTTCTCCAAGTCACCATATCAATGCCTTAGGATGAGCCATGTCCACTCAGCATGCTTTGATTTACTGAAACACAGTGGCCACCAGACAGAAGTAGTTTGCTACTGTGGCAGATAGCACTTTCCAAAGACAGTCTCATCAACATCTCCTAGCTGGCATGTTCTACTAAAGCCTGACTATCCCCCCCACCAAAAATGAAGTTTACATCTTCTCTCCTTGAACTTTGGTGTGTCTCTCTTTTTGTTTGCTGCCCTGACCAACAGAGTACAGCAGAAGACACGGCATGTGATTTTCAAGACTTAGTTATAAAAGTGTCATGCACGTCTACTTTTTTCTTGGTTCATGCTCAAAACCAATACACCATGCTGTGAGGAAATTTGCACAACTTGCAGAAAGCCCTGGAGGAACTAAAGGTACTCAGCTGAGCTTGGGTTGAGTACCAGCATCAACTTACAACCATATGAGGGAACTAATTTAAAATGGGTCTTCAAACCCCCAGTATAGGTGCCACTGCTAATGCTACATGGAGCAAAGAGGAACCACCCATGCAAGTCCCACCCAAATTACAGATTTGAGAGAAAAAAATGAGTGACTAGTGTAGTTTTTAGACATAAGTTTGGGGATGGTTTGGCATGTGGCAATAGATACCCAGAAATCATAGTGTAAATATATATGGCCATTATAAACCATGTTCATTCGTTCATTCTTTCTTTCTTTCTTTCTTCTTTCTTCTTCCTTCCTTCCTTCCTTCCTCCTTCCTTCCTTTCTGTTCTCTCTCTCTCTCTCTCTCTCTCTCTCTCTCTCTCTCTCTCTCCATTTTGGTGTTTGGGATATCAGGGTGGTTTGCCATTCAGCTACATCCCTAGCCTTTTATTTTAATTTTGACATGAAGTCTCTCTAAGTTGCTCAGGCTGTTCTTGAACTCTCAATCCCCCTGCCTCGGCCTCCCAAAAAGCTAGAATTACAGGCTTGCATCACTGCACCCAGGTATGAATCACTTTTAGTAGTATGTTTTGGGCTTAGTACCTGAAAATGAGAATTAGGTACTTGTGCTAGTGGACCACAAAAGGTAGTAAACTTGAAATTTATTATGAATATTTTAAAATTATCCTAAGGATAGAGAATGCCAAGAAAGCAGGCTGGAGCAAATATACAGAGGGCTAAGAAATCTTCTGAAATGTTTTATAAATTAAGAAGCCAATTAGATATTTAAGATATCAGCCTACCTGGACTGTTACCCTAGCCTGTACTACTTATTATATATGTCATTATTTTCTAAATTTATTTATAATATCTTCACATCTCTTGAAGATGCTAAATGTGATTAGTTTGGAGGAATTTATTGAAGTGGCACTAATAAGAACCCAAGAATATTAGATGAATCAGGTACCCTAAAGCAAGGATAGCAGATCAAATGACAGCTTTGGTCACCTGGTAATACACGTAGAGCCCAGCATTGAGAAGGAAGAACGGACGTCATGAGAAAGGGTACCTTGATCAACTAGTGATGCTGGCCATAAGCAAAAAGGTAAGGCATGGAACAGCCAAACATCAGACATCTGCTTTCCTAGCCATAGGCATCAGGGCCAGTGGGCCTGAAGAATATCAGAGAATAGACAACACAGTTCTGTGGAATCACGTAAAAATAGTTCCGGGGGGTCAGGCTGTTCTCCAAATCGTAACTCTGACTAAGCAATTCCAAGTTATTCCAATGTAGAAGTGTCCTAAAAATTAATGGCTACACAGAGAACTTCCCACATAGCTTAGAATTGAAAAGGAATGCACAAAAAGGTAAAGATAAAGGCATATAACTAAAGACCAGCAGAAGAAGACATCAAGAAATGTGTCCAAAAGGTTAATGCTGGGAATAAGCTGAAACTTGAAAATGTGGAGAGAATACCAAAAGGACTCTTTTGGATTGAAAGCAAAAACAATAAAGGGCAGAACATAATTTTATACATGCATGACAGAAAGACATCAAAACACGTGAGGTATTTATCTTCTCTACAAAAACAACTGATTTTTCATCTGGGAAGGATGCAACAGATATTGGAAAAAGAGAGTGGAACTGATGCTCAGGGTAGGCCTGGTGCTTGTGCGAACCAAACTAGGTTCTCTAAAATGTTTCCGGGGTGTTTATTAGACATGATCGTATCCCTGTAACTATGTGGAGACCAGCTGAGTCCTGTCAGTTATTACTACAGCATCACAGACAGCGGAAGATCACAAATGTTTTAACACAATGAAAATAACAATTTTGCAAAGAGTAGAGTAATGAGTATGATGTCAGTATTAGGCAGTATCACCGAAAGAAACAATTATGAGTTTTCTTAGAACAAGCCTTGAAAAGAACTCACTTAGTTTTATCATCGAATTTCTAGAGTAAGACATCAAGGGAACACATAGCATAGGCAGTGCATCTGGATTTTAGCAAGTTTTTGGACAGGGTGGCACAGCACTACTGAAGACAAAACCAGAAGTGGGAAGCAAGGTGGATTCATCATATGTTTAATGACTGCTTTTGTTACACATCTTTAGGGAAATGTCTCATGGCACACAGTAAGGCTCTTTCCTTAACCATATCCCATAAAATGTTTTATTATCAGCATGGCAATCATAAGTATGGATGATGAGAACCTAAGAAAACATCTTCATATTGCATGGATTTCGTATCACAAAAAACTAACTTAATGAGATAAATGTGCACTGTTTAATGGGCACCCATGTGTGGTTCTGTGTTCCAAAAATGGTCACTGAATGAGAAAGAGAGGGGATGCTGGTTGGCTGTAAACTCAGTGGGGAGACCTGAACCTACTGTGCCTACCTAGTTCTATGTTCCTTGTACCCTGAACAATGTACAGCTCAAATCCGAAAGCCACGTGCTGAGCCTTCTGTCGTCTATTCCTTTTTTGTCCTTTTTCTCAGGTAGACAAGATATGGCCTCTTTGGAGTCCTTAGCCCTAAATAGTTTGCTTTGAAGCACTGGTAATCAAACCCAGGGCATCGTCAGCTCTCTAAATAGTTCTTAATAAAAGGAGAGATTGTGTACATAAAGATGAAGCTTCAGATTAATGAAGATTAATCAGGATTCAGATTATTTTTTACCAGCAATTATTTTACTTCTCTCTAATAAGTGTGGTCAAGGGTAGCAATAAAGGAAGACCTAGATTCAGGAAGAATTTTCTTCTTTGGGTACTAAAGAATCACAATTACTAAGACAATTGAGTTAGGACATTTAATAAAATTCTTGTACTCTTACTTGATGTCTCCACTCAAAAAGAGCAAATTATTATACCATTACTAGTGAGATTTCTTCTCCTCTTCGTTAGTGGATTAAATTAATTATTACGACACGTATCTTGTAGAAAATTACACAATCCAGATCAGTAAGAATGGATAAAGACACAATACATTTACACTAAGCAACATGCAATATGTGTTCAAATTTTTCACACCTATTACATAAATATATATGCATGTGTTACATATATATATGTGTGTGTATAATAATACATGCATTTTTAATCAAAAATTTGATCATATATCACACATGTTATTTTTCAATGCACTTTTCAGTTTCTACTGTCTACCCTTCTATACCAGAATACACTCAGCTTGCTAAATTTCTGCCTACTTTTTAATTTCCTCAATTATGTCAAAATGTCCTTTAGAAACAAGTGGTTCAGACCAGGTCTACTCCAGAACTGCATGTTGCATCTGGTTGTTCTGTCTTTACCGCTTTTCTAATCTAGCCCGTCACCCTATCTAACTCTGTTTTATGACATTGACTCATAGAACTGTCTTCCTACAGCAAAAGGCTTAAAGGATTTGTCTTAAACATTTCTGGCTTAAACACATCACAGGTGACATGCGGCATCACAAGAGAGACACTATCTGATTCTCGAATAAGAATGCTGATTTTTTTTTTTTTAAGTGGAGGAGGCTGGTGGATAATAAAATGGTTTTACACTAAGACAAATACAGCCCTAACTCAAAAGGAATACTTGAAAACAAAATTTAGTGCCTAAGACAGAAAAGAGACTGTTTAGAGGATTAACGATTTGAAAGGGGAGCACAATACAAGCGCTTACATTTTTCCTTTGTCTTTGTTCACAGTGACATGTCAGACATCAAACAGAAGAACCTACTCAGATTTATCACAGGAAGCAGCACTCCCCAAAGAAGAAATAAGTCTGAGAAGGATTAGGAAGACAACGGCTGTCCAAGCCTGTCTAGCCAATTTATAAGGAGGGATCACTGATTTTTATTTTAATTAAAAACTTCTAAATGTAAGAGTAAAGGATCTCGTTTGAATGTCAAATGTTTGCCATGTAAACCTGGGACAGAATGACCTCAGTAACAGAGAATCCAAAGTGAGGTTTTCTCTTTACATTCATGCATTTGTTCTGTCCAGCAAAAATTACATGCTCTGAAATACCAAATAAATTCACAAGAGGTTATAAAAGTTGTTTCGATAATCCTTTTTCCAACTTGCAAGCTGTAATAAGCCACAGAGCTTCCACGGTTCCCTCGCGCACCCCAGGTGGTCTAGGTCACGGCTTACTGTGTGTAGGGAAAGGAGACCCCGTACCCCGAGCAGAGCTGGGACTGTGGTCTCTATGTGGCTGGCCTCTGCCTTCAATGACCTCCGATGCTGATGTGGCTTAAGAGGAATAGACCCAGAAGCCCAAAAAGAATCTTGCGGTTTGTTCTCAAAGGAAAAAAATAAGGCTACAGCTTCAGGGAGGAGGAGAGAAAAGATAAACTTTCTGGGAGCTCTTCTGTATGGGGAAAGGTGTAGCAAGTCTACCACAGCTGCAGAGCCGAGCAACCATTTGTAACACTCCATAACCCACGTGCCAGAGACATCTGCCTCCCAGCTTGACGGGAAGAAGGAGAGCAATGCTCCCGGAGGCCCCGAGATCCACGTCTTGTGTCAGAATCAGTGAATAAGACGCCGACGTAAAGCATGTTGGAAGAAGCAGAAGAAATTGCAAGAGCAAAGGAGATTTCCTTTCCTTTCTTAGAAGATGTGGATGGAGTATCACTCATTTTTATTTCCTGCTGACTTTCTCAGTCTGCTCAGAATGCTGTGGCTGGCCCCAAACCATTATTTATCTTTCATGGAAAGAGGAAACAGATCCTTGTCCTGACAAGGCCCACAGTCTGTGGACACAGGCCCAGGAGCTCCAGACACCAAGAAGCATTTGAAAGAACTCATGTGTGCCGAGTGCTGACCCAAATTACTGAATCAGACGCCACTCTTGCCGCTACAGAGGTCTCGTCTCCAACCTCATCCTGGTCTACAGGTCTGTAATCTGTGTTGTCCATAGATCACTCGTACATCTGTCTGGGAGGTACTGCATGGGCCTGGGAAACAGTATTTGAAACTTATGGATTAATTGTAAAAAGAAAATTTAAGTACTTTTAATGAGGTGAAATAACATTTTTGAAAATATAATGGATATTTTTTGAGCAATTTTCTTCTTCCTACATGAACAGTTAGGCTATTCTGGGCTCATAGATTCAGGGGAAAGATGTTACAAGAAAGACAGCCAAAGGATTTTTCTTGGCCCTACTTGCAAATGCCTCAGTTCTTGATGAAATAAAAGTTTCTAGGGATAGATAAATTTTTTGAGAAAAATACCAATGGAAAGAGAGCACGGGACTTCTTCCGTCTATTAAGGTTGCCTGAAATGAAACAAAGAGGTGTAGATGAAATAGATGAGGCGGTAAGGAAAATGGGGGGGCATCTGATAATGATAAGGGTATTTAGAGAAAAGCTGTTGGCCGGGGGGTGTGCTGGCACCCGGCAGTGGGCGTTCAGCTCAGCCCAGCATTTACTGCAAAGAGTCTTCTATCTGCTCTAGGCTCCAGGTTAGCTGACTCTGCAGGACTGAACTTTGTTTCTAATACTTTTCTAGTAATCATCAAACAGAAAAAGTGGTGAAGTGGTGTCGATCCATACCTGAAGAAATCACTCCCTTGTAAGTTCCTAGGACACATACAATTCTTGAAGAACTACTAGAGTAATGATGTTGAACATCCTCAGAAACCAGTCGGATAGTGACCAGAGTCAGCTCAAGATTTCAAGATTCCCCCTGAGGCAGGACAGTGAAGAATGTGGCCTCACTGCAGTAGGGGCTCATCAGGTTAGGGATGTGTGAATCTGGTGCGATTTAAGTAAGTCATATCATGGCCTTTGGGTCACCCAGAGCCCAGAGCCAAGCATTTCTCTCTCATCCCTTCAGCATTATTTGGGGTGGGTATTAGATCGTTAGAAGAGTAATACCACAGAATAGAAATTAATCCATTCTGATGGTAGGGATTCTTACCAGGTAAGATGAGACTGGAAGAAGGTCAGAGACATCATTAAAATGAATTAGAATGTGCAGTTCTGGCATAGATGCTCCAGCAAAGCAGGGAATCAAATGAAACCTGCCAAGCCTGCTAGTACTGATCCCAGTGATAAGCTGTCCTGAAGGGGAAAATAAAGACATCTTGAAATGTTGAGTGGGACACACAATCTGGGTTGAATTAATAATATTTCCTAATAGGAATGGCTCAGATATTACTCACTTGGAATAGTAAATTAGTTTTCTAGGACCACCATAACAAATTGCTCTTAGATTAGTAGCCCGAAATAACAAAAATCTATTTTTCATAGCACTGGAGGGCAGAAGTCCCAAGTCAATGTGTCGGCGGGGCCGGTCTTCCTCTGAAGGCTCTAGGGAAGAATACTTTCTTGCACGGACCCGCGAGTCCTGATGGTGGTTCCTGCTCATCCTTGTCATTCCTTGGCATGTAGCGGTGTCACTCTGCATCTTCTTCTGTCCTTACATGACCTTCTTGCCTGTGTGTTTCTCTCTGCATCCTCTCCTGCCCTTACGAAAACCAATTGTGGGATTTAGGGACCACCTTAATCCACTCTGACCTCATTTTAACTAATTGCATCTGCAAAGACACAGTGATTTCCAAATAAGGTCACATTCTAAGTGGACATGAATGTTAGGAGAACACTATTCAACCTGCTGCAAGGGGATTGTGGCAGCAGCCGTGGAGGCCCTCTGCCGTGTCAGGCCTCCCTGTTAGTTGTTGTGCTGTGGGAAAGTTATAGGTAGGGGTGTTCTCTAGGGAGGGACTTGGGTTGTCTGGAAGGTTTAGGGGAGGCAGTTTAAAGGGAGAGACTTGAATTGCTCTTCATCTAGGGTGGGAAGGAGTTGCAAGGTATCAGCCACTGACCAATTTTAATGGAAGCTATTCAACATTTTAATAAGTTGTCAAGTCATATAAGCTCATTGAAGATACTTCTCTGATGGGTACTATAGTCCCCAAAATGCTGGAGGTAAATAGGATGCTTCCAAGCATCTGGATTCAAAGCAGATTCCCCCCACATCAACAACAACACTTAGTACCTGTTCTAGAGTAGGTTAAAGAATGAGTTGAGAAATAGGGGCAGTATCAGCTACTCACCAGAGGGATGCAGGATTTATATCCTGTTCAGAGACAGAGACCACAGCCAGAGAGGGATTGCAGAAATAAAATGTAAGACAGTACCGAGAAGGGTGGGGCTGGTCTCAGTGAAAGCTTCTAAGCGTCACTGGGAAGCATATGGCCACGGTTTCTTCCTGCTCTGATCCAGGAAGGTAAAGAAGAGGAAGCCAAGGCTCATCCTGGATAATGAAAGAATCATGCTTCAAAGGAAGAAGGGAGCAGCTCCAGCCAACTCCCAGCATTAGGCGAAGATGAAGAGCCCTCATGACCACTGAGAGGTATAATAGTCTTCGTGAGTGGTGGGGACATTTCTTTAATATTCAGTCAATAAGCCCCACCTTGCTGTGTTATTGTGAAGGCATAATAGGTCCTGAGAAAACTGAGATCCTAGAGAAAACATCTGGAAATGGTGAAGACATACTGCGGCAGGTTTACACCAGACCATCCCACTATTCCCATTTCTCTATACTTAAGGTCCTCTGCGGGGAGTAGGTGGCAAAATGCAAGGAGTTTAGAGTTAGTGGCTACAAGGTGGATTGAAAGATACCTACCCTATGTTACATATTCTAGGGCAAATGTGGACCACCTCCAACTTAGGGTTTAGGGATGTAAGGTTCATATATTGAAGTGAAACCCATACTTGTATTATGCAACATTAAGATATAATATCTGAGGGGTGATGTGTGTATCAGGGATGGTGATATGTGCTAAAAACTAAAATACTAAGGCCATGCTGTGTATGTCAGGACTCATCAAATAAACCCAGCTTTTGAAAAATGATTGCTCAGGATTCACAACAGCTTGAAGGCACCAGATAATACCAGGAATCCCTTCAAATTCCACCACGGCCCCTGTGGCCACAAAGCCACTTGCAAGAGAAGAATAAGTCACGGGCTCTGGCCCTGGAGAGCTTTCAGACTATCTAGGTGATACACGTATTAACAAGGTTAAAATAATTTGATCAGTGTTATCATTTTCATCTTTATTCCATATTATATATTACAGATTTAGAAGCTACTTACTCTGCTAGGGTAGGGATCTTTCTCAAAAGGCTTAACTGAAGAAGGAATAACTGATATGAGCCTGGAAGGATGAAGAGAATAGTCAAGATAACCTGGAAAGAAGTAAAAAGAATGAAGAAAGACTTTGAAGTTGTCAAAGTTTGTGTTGTATGTTATCATCAACAGCTGAGATGTCGCTAAACCTAACCTTAACACCACCACAACTCCCACCTACTACACTGCTTCCAACAGAGCAAGTGCTTAATAGATTTACTTCATTGAAGAAGCCTCACTTACTCTTGTCAGATCTGTTCCAGAAAATTCGTAACATATATTCAGTCCATAAAGAATACATTTTACATGCTGTACATAGAGCTCACTAAACATGCCAAGATGGCCAAAGGAATCACTACGCTCTTAACAAATAGCCAAAGAACTTTTCTCTCATAAAATCTATCAACAAGTCAAATCAGCATGATGGAAAATGACTATATGAAACTTTCTTTCATCTACAGTTTTAATGAAGTCAAAGGCATTCAGATTCCTTCATCTGCCCATGTGTAATAGACGTTGTTGTTTGTTACCCAATGACCAGTCCCTTTCCTCCAAGCATTTCTGACTTTCGTATGGTGACTAAGCTGTGCATTCTCCATTCCTCTCCAGACCTATTATCGTACCTTCTCACTCCACTCATATCCCTAAACTGACCTACAGAAACTTCACCATAAGCTCTCCTCAACTTTAAGAGCATGGAGGATGTGAGGGAGGAGGGAGACACCAGGATTTTCATTTCTCCAGCAATTTCCCTGCATGGTTATCAAGAATTAGCTCTGTTTTTCCACTGAAGTTCTCAGCTCCTATCAGGTGGCCCTCTCCATATGGCCTCTCTGTCTCTGGGTGCTGGAAAATACTCCTTCCTTTTACCTCTGAAGCCCAGGAATGTTAACAGCTCATAATGGCCACGAGACACTGCACTCTTCCTTTTAGTTTTCCTGTCCTTGCCCACACATTTGTAAAGAGTTTCTTTATTAATTTTCCACCAAACTTCTCAACTCAGAGATGACTGATCCATTCTTCCCAAGGTCTCAGGTCAGATTAGGAACCCATTATCCCACCCAAAACATTGGAGCTTCTAACTCAGGCCTAAGCCAATCAGCACTTCTTTTTACTGGTCACAATTTAGGGTATGGCTGAGCACATGGCTATGGCTAGCCTAGTCAAAGTAAATGTCAGCACCATTGCTGAGAATGGTAATACAAAGATGCTGACTGGTTTTTGCCAAATGAGAAATAGAAAAGGCATAGAACTGGAAGCTACTATAAGATATTTTACAACCACAAACATATGCCTGAAAATAGAACCAAAATCTAAGAGTAAAATCAAGAACTAGGTAAATATATGATAGCCAAATAATGACCATCAAAACATCCACAGTTTAATCTCCTAAACCTGTGATTATATTAGGTTACATCGAGGCAAAGGAGAAGTAACATTGCTAATCTGCTGTCCTTGGGATGGGGAAATCAGATGATCTGTGTGGGCCAAATGTGATCACAAAGGTCCTTTATAAGTGAAACAGAAGGCAGAAGAGAGAAAACAAGAAGATGGCAACATGAAAAAGAATCAGCCCTACACTGCTAGCTTTGAATAAAGAAAATTGGGACCATGAGCCAAGACCCACAGACAGTCATAGAAAATGGAAAAGGCAACAAAAATAAATATTCCCTTAAAGTCTTTGGAAGGACTACAGTCCTACAACATCTTGATTTTAGCCCAGTGAGAACCACTTCAGACTTCTGAGCTCCAGAACCACAAGAGAATAAATTTAGATTGTTTTAAGCCACTGAAATTTGTGATAACTTGTTATAGTAAATTCATAGAAATAGTAAATTCATGTAATAAACAAACTTAAGCCAATTTGGCCTATTTTGCTATTACTAAACTGAAATAATCTTAATTGATATATTGCTAAAATCACACAATTCACAGTACCAAATAAACTACCTAAATAAACTATCTACTGATGAGTGTCTTCTCCACTGTCTTCCCATGGTCTCTGTCAAAGACTGTTGCTAGACTTTACCAGATAATGGAGGACGTGATCAAAACACTAGAATAATTCTGGAGTGCAGCAGAGATGTGGAGAAGGTGAGGGACTCAATGTATAGAAAAAGCAAGAAAGAAACAACCAACAGAGTAAAAAGACAACCTACAGAATGGGAGAGAAATTGTTCCAGCTATTCCTCAGACAGAGGACTAATATCCAGAATATACAAAGAACTAAAAAACAAAATATTAGATGTCCCAAAATAACCCAGTCAAAAAATGAGCAACTGAAATAACTGAATAATTTCACAAAAGAAGAAGTCCAAATGGCCACCAAAGATATGAAGAAATGTTGAACATCAGTGGCCATTAGAGAAATGCAGATTAAAACAACACTTAGATTCCATCTTACTCCAGAAAAAATGGATATCATCAAGAAATTAAATAATAACAAATGCTGGCAAGGCTGTGGAGGAAAAAGAACACTTCTACATTGTTGATGGGAATGTAAACTAGTGCAGTCACTATGAAAACCAGTATGGAGATTGCTCAAAAAAACTGAATATAGAAATTCCATTTGACCCAGCTATTCCTCTACTAGGTATCTTCCCAAAAGAGTTAAAGGTATCATATAACAGTAATACATGTTTATACCCATGTTTATAACAGCAAATTTCACAATAGCTAAACCTTGAAAGTGGCCTATATGTCCATCAACATATGAACAGATAAAGAAAATGTGGTATTTACACAAAATGGAGTACTACTCTGCCATAAAAAAGGACAAACATGAATCATTTGTAGAAAAATGCATGTACCTTGAGACTATAATGTTAAGTGAAGTAAATCAGACATATAAGCTTAAGTATCACATGGTTTCTCTTCTATGGGAAACCAAGAGTAAAAATAAAGAGAAAAATAAAAGACAGATAATAAGAAACAGAGAGATAGATTTTTCTCAAATGGGAGGGGGTCAAGAGATGGAAGGAGGGGGAGAGGGGAAATAAAGGGGATGAAAAAATAATTAAGATGTGTTATGTCCATGTACCAACTCCCTACAAGGAATATAAACACTGCAAACATGGACTTAGAGAGAATGGAAAAAAAAGAGAAACAGACAAAGGAAGAAAGAAAACTGTATCCAAAGGTAGAAAGAAGAAAAGTAACAAGAGCTTGGGAAAGAACTCACCATCTTGGATGATATGAGTGTTTTGCGAGCATTATAGGATAATGACGACAATTATATTTCCCTTGAGACTACCATCACAGCACTTCAAAAAAGCCACAAGTCCATCTCACCAATGTGCACAGTGAGGGTCAGAGAGACTAAGTGACCTGTTCACACATGCAGGCAGCTAATGAGTACCACATTGGATTCAAACACATCGTCTCTGGCCCCAGCATCTGCAGGTTTAACTGCTTGGTTGTAAGTTAATATAAATTCAGGATTCTAAGCTTCAAGCTTCCAACTACCAGCTCCTCACACATGTACTTACAGTTAATGAAGACTGTGTATATTTCCATACCCTTTTTACTATAATTCAGAAGTTCAGGGGCTTTAGAGGAAGCAAATCTTGGCTAAGCGTTTGGCCTTTTGCTCCATTTCTAGCTTTGTCATTTATATTTTGGTGACCTTAAACAAATTATTTCATTTCTCCACACTTCAATCTGTTGTTCTTTCAGGGGAATGAACTTGCTGATTGTAAAATTCTTTCAAGCCGTATTCTTTGTCTTTGATATAGCAGAGCTGAAGAGCTTGAATGGCGGGATGGAGTGTTTGCATTTCACCCACTAGGTGGTTGGCCTAAGCTCCTGAACAGGGGCATGATAAACTGCCTGAGAGGAATGAGTCAACAGTTGAGAATGAACATGGACAGGTAGGTGTCAGAGGCAGGGAGACGACAGAGAAAGTTATTGAACTCCTTTCATGTTCTCCTAATAGGCCATATTTCATTGAGATAATGACAAGGAGCAAAGAAAGCATCCCATTGAGGCGCTCGTGTGTACCTGGAGGCTTCTCCCATCTCAGCAACTCTGACTACAAAAGTTCTGATGGTGCTGAGGTGCTGCGAGTCTCTGGGAAGGTTTCATGCTGAAATGTTGGCCTTCAGCCACTCGGGTGAGAGAGGTTAGGCTGGCACCGGGACTGCTCTTGGCAGCCAGGGTGGGGAGCTGGGCCACAGGCAGGGCGAAGAAGGAGGGGAAGCAGCGGGTGCAAAAGCAGATCCCTGGGAGCTGTGAACAAAGGCGCCGAGGCAGAGAGCCAGGGATCTCACTGCTACCTGCAAGGGACTGGCAGGGACTCAGGGACAGAGTACGGCAGACATTCTCTTAGCTATGGTTTCTGAGCCAAACTCTTCCCGTTTCGCAGATGAGAATAAAAACAAGCCTGAAACCAGTCCAGGGAAATAAAAAGCCTGGGTGAATAGGATGGTTTGTGGCTGTTTTTATCACTCTGTCTTCAGTATAATCAGTTCTTCATGGCCTCTTCATGCCTCTTATAAATGGACTTACATGTGAATACACAAAACCGAAAATCTAGTCCAATAAATTTGAGGGACTGCTTGATATATCATCACTTCTTTTAATTTATGTGCACAACTGTGAAGAAACTATTGAAACATTTGTACCAGTCATGAACAGAAAAAATAAAAAGCAAAAAGATGAAAGGAAAATTTAAGATTATGTTCAAGTCACCAAGTACAATGAGATGAAAAAACATTTAAATGAAAGCATGGGAAGGATAGTTAGAGTAAAATGCCATAGTGGGTCAGTTTTCGGCTATTGTTGGTTAAGAATCTCCAAGGTGGCCAACTGACATTATGCCAGATGAGTTGCCCTGCTACATGGCATCACTGAAATCCTCACAAACTGGCCAATTCCCCAGGTCTATGAAATTCCTTAAGAAAGTACTTGACAAATATCTACCGAGGTGCTGCATAACACTGCAGTGGGAGTTGAAGGTCAATGCGAAGATAGAAAAAGACTCATTCCTAGAACTTAAGAGGCCTACAACTCTTAGATATGATTTTTGCATTCCCTAAGGAATTCACATACAGTTTCCTTAGGGACATATACAGGAATCAGGTAAACACTTGTTTTCCTCTGACTACAAGAAACACTCGCATGCACCTTGGACTAATGTCAGGCATTATGGCATGCAATGGGTTTTAATTTCTTCAGATCTCAATTCCCTAGTGATCCACAATTTTTCAGAATCTACTTTCATCTGCAGCCATGAGAACGAAGGAGTCCTGGTGACTAAGGAGGGCAAAACACGTTGTCAAGGGTAGAAAGTGACAGGTGTCATAGCAGAGGCCAATGTCGGGAGAGGAGCAGGGTTTAAGTGAGCAAATACCAGTTTTATCTGGGTAGAGCCAGGGATATCTCGTAGAGGAGATGACTTTTAGAATAGAGGCTGCAACCTCACATACCTAGAGATGTCTGGAAAGCAATGTAAATATAATAAGTGAGCAAGGAATTGATCAGGGAAGAGACAGAGTTCCCAGATGCTCTAACGATGATGGTCACTCTGCTCACCAGCTTTTAAAGCACATACTCCCTATAGACAGAATTATGCTTGCAAAAAAATCTTTTAAACCACCCACAAATTAGAGAACTAGTAATTACACCCCAAAAGAAAAAGCACATATGTGTCTATGTGCTAGGGCAGCAATTAATTGATATTTATTGTATTATGTTCTATGTTAGAAGGTTGGACAATTATTCTTGATGGTCAAATTACTGGCATGAGAGAGACCTAGGAGATTAGTCAAGCATACTTCTGGGAGTGTCTGGGTGAGTCTTGAGGGCATGAGTTTTGAGGACTATATTTGGTTTCTGAACTTTTTCTTCCTGGGCTCTTATCCTGTGTTCTGCTTCTTGGCTCATATAAAGTGAGCGGCTTTGTACCTTCATGCCCTTCTGCCATGATGTTTCTACCTTGGAGCCAGCTGACTGTAGACTGTGAGACAAAAATAAACTCATTCTTCTTTAAATTGTGAGTGTTACATATTTTGTCCCAGTGATGAGAAAGCTGGCCAATACAATAAGGCAGCCGGGAAATTCAAAGGATAAACTTCATAGTCATTTCTCTTGAGAAAGAAGTTGAGTCCTTGAAAATTAAAGATAGGGCATTTCATGCAGAAAATAACATAGGTCGCTTTGAATCACTGGATGTCACCTGCCATTAGCTGTTGACCGTGAGGATTTCAGTGTTTTAATCAAGATTGATGTGCTAGTGAGTTAGAAATACACAAAGTCATCATCAGGCAATTTCTATTAAAAACTGTACAAAAACAGGAGAGCAAAGAAAATAAGTAAAGCAAAGGGATCCCTAAAAAGGATATTATTGACTTGCAACAATATCCTGGCATAAACTGAACCAGCAACTGGAGGATAGGCAGATATTCCACTTTGGCAGCTCGGTCAGGGCTTGAAATGTTGCTTCTAAATATCAAACAAGCAGCAAACCTTGTTCTCCAGTTTCTTCTGAACTTCACCCTCCAAAGTTTCAGATCTGACTGTTTCATTCCACCAAGGCATTTGGGAAACAGAATCTTCTTGATGGTATTTCAAATCCAACATTTTACTCAAATGTGCACTGTACAATTCAGTCGATTGTTCAACAGAAACCAGGTACAAGGCCCAGCAAACTTGGCTCAGCTAATGAGGCTACTGAAAGGGCCCAAGTTTATAGATTTTTAAAAACAATCTAAAATAAACTACGACTGGATTTCAAGGGTTTAAAAGAACCACAATGAAACAATCCGATAACACCACCTTGAGAAAGAAAAGCAACAGTAGAATCAGAATGCTCTAGTGATAACTGAGGTCAGTTTGTGCCAGAAAGAATGATCCAGTGAAACTGTTAGAATCTAATCAGGATGAACATTTGCATGCTAAAGGGCTCAAATCTACAGTTCCCTTCTGTAAAAATCAACATTTTCTGCTTTTAAAGGGAGCATTAGGTCACAAATGGAATAATAAAATGTCCTTTCTTCCCTGACTAACCCCCAACTTCCATCCCCTACATTGTTTGTATGAACAGAGTGCTAGTGAAAAGACATTCTCTGGGAGAAGAAATCTGCATGGATCTGGTTGTTTGTTTGGCTTCTCTTCACTCACTGCAATTTTAGAAAATGAAGAAGCCCAAAAGACTCCCCAAAATTAGAGCTTTAGTATCTGAGGGCTGGAGTCACATTTCTATGGAACAAGGGAAGGCGACTTGTCATATATGTGTTATTACCGAGTTGTCTGTGAAGAAAGATCAAACTGTCCCAAAGCCAGGAAAATTAATTTGTGGTGATGGTAGAGGAGGGGAGATACTCTGTTATACTACTGAGGAAACATCTGTGGATTTTACATATTGATTCAGAAGAGTGACTGGTAGTAGTGTCCCTTCAGAACAGATTGACCTCACAGGCAATATATTAATTTTAAGAAGAAACTATTTACTAAGATATCAGAATTCTGCCACTTTATAAGACACAGCCCCAAGGAGAGCAGGAACAAGTGGAACAGACACAAATAGAACAACCTACATAACTTCAAACAGAAGGACAGGGGGACAGGGCAGGCTCCAAAAGAACAAGGTGTAGTTGTGGTTTGGCTGCATTTCTTAAATGATGATTCCCACTTTCCCACTTCCTTTCTGAGCTAAGCCACTTAAGAGGGAACTGAAATTCCTAAGTGACAAGAATAGGGGGAGGAAGAAATACAAATATTTCCCAAAGGACTGACAGACTAGATGTGGTCAATAAAATTATTCTGGGTGTTGGTTTTGCAAGCCTTAGACTTGGCTTCCTCCTCTCCTGCCTGCCCTTGAGTCAGGTCATTGCTTCTTTTGCCACCACCAAAAAGAAAGCAGTAGGAGACAGGAAGAGCTAGAAGTGAAACAGAGAGCCAAAAGTACAGTCCTGTGAGTCAACACGAAGTGTAAGTCCTTATGTAGCTCTTGAGTGTTTTTTAAGAACTTCTCTGATAAGATATGAAGAGAAAACAATTCCATGCCAAATATGATTTATGTAATGGTCAAAAACAATATTGTCACCTGAAAATTTTAAAGTCAGAATATAATTACAGAAGTCTTTACCTAAACAAAAATAAGGATAACCTAGTAGAAATAAAATCCATAGTTAAAATTTAATCAAAACTTAGGGGGAAAATGTTCAGCCTTTTAAATAAATTACTTTGCTATATTCTGGCTCCTACCTCTTTTATCATCAAAAAAAGAGAAGTAATGATATATTGAAAGTGCATTCTGAAATACTGCTCATATAAAATAGTTTTTAAAGATTACTTTTGGTCAAGTCGACCGCTCTAAATTTAATTTCTTGTTATCAGCCTCATAAAATATTTCTGGAAGTGGTTGATCCAACTTTCTCTGACTCTATGATATTTACTGAGCAGTGACTATATGCCAGTTATTGTTCTCAATCTCAGGGGAACAGCAATAAATTAAAGACAAGTTCCCTGCTCTTGTGGAGTTCTCATTTAGTGTGTGGAAGAGGAGCCAGAAATAAGAAAACCAACAAGAATAATTTGGATTAAAAGAAGCAACAAGATTCATCATCTACAAGTACAAATCCCCTATAATGAATGTTATCACTATGTACATCTAAAATGTACCATTAAAATAAAATTAAAGAAAAAAGAGCCCTAAGTGTTACAAAAACATCAAATATGCTGACATAAGAGGCTACTTTAGCTTGAATAGTCAGGGAAAGCATCCTCGACAACAATATCAGTTGAGCTGAGGTTTGAATGTTAAAAAGAAGTCATCAGTGATGAGAATGGGTTTACCATTTTGAAAGATTAAAAGGTTAGTGTGACTATAGTCTAGTTAGCAAGAGGTAGAGAGGGATGGGAAGGATTCAGAGTTATATAGGAGCCAGGATCTGGTAAGTCAGAATAAGAGATTTGGGTTAAGAGCAATAGAAAAGCCACTGAATAAAAAATAAATAAATAAATAAAAGAAAAGCCACTGAGCATTTTAAGCACGAGATTTCATTTTATTTATGTTTTTAAAAGGTCATTTTGGAACCCCTTTTGTCTATGACCCATTAGGTTGTTTCCTACTGAGAAGAACTAGAAAAGAAACAATAAGATTAACAGCTGACTCCATAACAGACACATGAAAGCCAGAAGCAAATGGAATAACTTTAAAACGCCAAAGAAATATAATTGCCATCTCAGACCTTGAAACCCACTTTTATTCCACTTTTGAGTAGATGCAAAAAAGATACACATACATCTGTGGACATGTGTGCACACATGCACCTATACCTATACACACACATAGCAGCCAAACAATATTAAAAGAAATACTCGAAGGTATTCTGCAGGCAAAAAAAAAAAAAAGAGGAAAGATGCTCTGAGATGCAAGAAGTTATGAAGAACAATGAAAACATGTAAGTTTGAATAAATATTTATAGTATAAAATAATAATAGCAGTGTTTCATGATGTTTCATGCATATATAATGAAAACACACCAAACCTATAATCCAAAGAGTCCGAAGGTAAATAGTTAAGGTGTTCTAAGAATGTTGCATTGCTCGTGGCCAAAAAGAGCCAAGATATTCCTGAAGACAAAGGAGGAGAAGGGGAGAAAGGAGGAGAAAAGGAGGAAAGGAGAGACTGAAAAGAAACAAAAAGAAGAAAATTTAAAAGGATTAATTTATTGAATCAACATTTACTGTTTAGGTGCAGTAACTAACATAGTTGGGGTAAATGTTGAAATACAGATAGACATTGAGAAGACTAGAATGTCCAGAAACAAACTGATAAATATAAATAAATTTGATTTATGACCAAAATGACACTGAAGAGTAGTGACAGAAGGATGATCTTGATGATAATGCTGGTGCTGGTTTAATTGAACCTCTAAAGGGAAAAAATAAAACTACCTCTACCACATACCATACATACACAAATAAAGAGAGACCTTAGTGCAGAAGAAGGAGGGGGTGGATGGCTCTGTCTCCTAGAGCCCCAGCTCACAGCATGGGAGAGGCAGCCCAATCCTTCAGACACCAGAGGCCTCCATGGAAAGACACATCAATGGAATGGAGTGGTGGACCCAGTGGACTGCAGTGGCTGACTGAGATTACCTGCAGGTCATAAACAATATTATAGGCCAGGGCCAAAGAATGAGGGGCTAGGCCAAATAGACAGCAACTTCTCAGCCCCTAAAAATTGAAGAGGTAGGATCTTGAAACAGACTCAAAAACCCCAAAACCAGCTATACCTGGAAGACATCTCTGAGGAAGTAGTCATTTCCAAATGGTTCTCAATACTAGCAATAAAGCTACCTACCATAAGCAATTCACAAGCATCAACCCAGGAATTAAACTTAAAAAAAAAAGAAAAAAGAAAATGAGAAGACACATAAGTAAGATGCAACTCCAGACTTCCAGCTTGCCAAAGACAAACCCAGGGGCAATGAGGCGGGACAGTCCAAAAGCCACCTGCCCAGACTCTTGAAAGTGGTAAAGGTAGAAGGAACAAAGCAGATGAATGAGGCTCTAGAAAATATCAAAACAGAAATTATTTCCAGAATGAAAGACATAATTAGTGACTCTAGAGCAGATACAGGTAAAAAAATAGAGTTTAGAAAAATGATGGAAAACATGAAGCTCCAAAGTAGGAAAGAAATGGAAACCATGAATGCCCAACATAGTAAAGAAATGGAATCCATGAAACAGATTCAAACAGATATCCAGGAGATTAAACATTCCTTACATTCCATTAAAAGTATAGGTAGAATTAAACAATGTGAAGACAGAATTAAAGACATAGAAGACAAGATTGCAGTTAGAAATCATGAAAAGAAAGAGTTCTTCAAAATGGTAAGGGATCATGAAAAATCAACTCAACAGCGGCTAAATGACACAAAGAAGAATAACATAAAATTGATCAGTCAATGAAAAATCAGGAGATAATGCAAATGACATTAAAAAAAACCTGTTCACAGAAATAATTGCAGAAAACTTCCCAAGTATGGAAAAAAGAACTTGACATACAGATAAGTGAAGCATATAGAATTCCAATTAGCCATGATCAGCAAAAATCTACCCCAAGGCATATAACAGTCAAGATTACAGAAATGCAACACAAGAACAGAATACCATACATATAGATGAATTTCCAAGTGGACTTCATAGCTATTTTTCAAAAATTAAGAATCTAAGAGATAAATAAAATATCTTCATAATTTCAGGTAGGAAAAGATTTCTTTAAAATGACATAAAAAGATCCAACCATAAAAGCAATTACTGCCAAAATTGGACCACATTAAAACATATGGGGATTTGGGGGGCTGGGGATTTAGCTCAGTGATTACAGTGCTTGCCTAGCAAGCACAAGGCCCTGAGTTTGATCTCCAGTACCCCCCCAAAAAGGGAATTTTAATATATCTACAGAGGTGAAAAGGTAAGGCACAAAATAAAAGGAATATAATTGTGACACATATAATTGACAAAGGGCACAAATATAGAGTATGAAAGAACACCTACTAAAAAGTAAAAAGATAACAGATGACCCCAAACAAAAAGGAACAAGAGACTCAAATAGGTATTTCACAAAAGAGGATATCCAAATAGCTAAAATGCACATGAGTAAGTGGTCACTAGGATAAAAATAAAAACCATACTGTGGTACCAATACAAACCTACCAGCATAGATAAGATGAAAACGATATAAATACAAATTATTGGCAAATACACGGAGCATATGGAATTCTATCATACTAGTAGAAATGTAAAGTGATATATGAATAATTTATGATTCAGTTATTCCATTGCTATGTATATTTCCACCAAAATTCATGATATATTTATGTACATACACACAAACCCAGATGCTTGTAATATTATCTTTCATAAGAGCCCAAACAGGAAGTAACCCAAAAGTCCATTTTCAGTGGGTTAATAAATTAATGGAAGTATATTCATATAATGGAACACCAAAATACAATGAAACTAAAACATCTGTTCTACACAACACAGTAGGTATGACAGTTAAGGTGGATTGTCAATTTGATTGGCTTGGGATCTGCCCAGGGCATTAGTAAAGCATACTTATGGGTGTGTCAGGGTGGGGCATAAAGAAATGACCCTTGGATCTATATTTAGTCCCTCATCCTTTCCTCTCTGATGCTGCTATACCCCATCCTGCTTCCTGCCTGCTATGAATTGAGCAACTTTCCCCCATCTACCATGATGACCCTGCCTTGGAGCGCCAGCAATGGTATGAATCCTCTGAAACCTTTTCTATCTTTAAATTGTGAATGTCAGGTAATTTGGCCCAGTAATGGGAAGGCTAACTAGTAACTAGTACAGAAGATTGGCACTGGAAAGGTGGGGTCATTGCTGTGACTGTATCTGATTGTGTGGTTCAGAAGCCTTTGGAACTGTTTTGAAGGAGGGGGCTGAAAAAGTTTGGGGATAGAGAAGAGCCTGATGGACAATTCTGGCCAGAGTTCAGAAGGCTAAAATGCTGATTAAAAAAATGCAGACAGTAAAGGCCAGGTTTGTGAGGGTTCAGATGGGGATTCTATTGGGAATGGGACTAGAGGCCATGAGCATTACATTTGGGAGAAGAACTTATCTATATTTTGAGACTTCGCAGAAGGCTCAGAGTAAGGGTAGTAGATGACTTTTCTGGTGGAAGAAATTTCGAGGAAGCCCAATATTCAGGCTGTGGCATCATAGAGACTTCTGGCTGCTTGTAGCCAGATTTATAATTAGAATCAAGGACAAAGAGCAAAGCAAAAAAAAAAAAATTTTTTTTGAAAAGGAACCACATGCAAAGTTGGGGGTGAAGGAGGTATGGTCCCTGAAGAGATTAGCACCATTGAAAAGAAATCAAGTACTTTGTTCAAGGACAAGAAGAAAGATGCTTTGATCGCATCTGGGAAATCAGCAAGACCCCATCACAGGCTCAAAGATACGAAAGTGTGAACCATTCATTGCAGAAGCGAGTACTTGGAAACCTTGGTCGAGAAGAGCCTCCTAGGGAATTGGTTCTATGCTCAGCCACCCAGACACTCAGTGACTGCTGCAGCCATAGTCCAAGGGGGCCTGGATACTGCTCCCACTGCCAGCAGATCTTAGCATTATTCAGATGACACTAGTTTTACTGGCATGCAGAATACAAGTGTTCTGGAGTCATGGAGGCTTCTACCCAGAATTCAGAGGAAGGTGTGGAAAACTATGAAGTGTGTCCCTGACAAGTGGGTACAAGAAGCTATGGGAATGAAGCTGAAGGTGTAGTGAAAATTCTAGGAAGGTAGAGATGCCAGGAACTGCAGACTGGGGAGGGGAGACATGTGAATCGATAGGACTTGGTGCTTACCCTGCTGATCCTATAATAGGATCACTGCTTGGTCCTATTATTTTCTATTCCCCTACTCCTCCTTTTTGGGATGAGAATGTTCACTTTGTGGCACTGTACCTTGGGACTGTATAATTTGTTTTTTTTTTATTTTTATGGAGGTTCACAACTCAGTATTAACTTTGAGTCACAGAAGAGACTTAGACTTGGACTATTTAGCAATATTAGGACTGTTAAGACTTTGGGGAAGGGATTATTTATTGTATTTTGGATGCACATGGGATAGTTGTACCATATTGGTTGGAAATTAAGTATGGTGTAAGGAGAGGTGTTTGGGTGTCAAGGTGACAAGGAACAGAATGTGGCCATTAATGATGATATGTCAGCTTGATTGATTAAGAAAAGCTAAGCATATTTGTAAAGTACTCTTTTGAGTATGTCTAGGTGGGTCATAAATATGTGATCTTGGGCACTATATATGGTCCCTTGCCTTTCCCTTTTTGGCACTGTTCTCCTGCTATGCTTCTTAGATGCCTCAAACTAAGCATTTTTTTCTGCCACACCCTTCTGCCTCTCGATGTTTCTGCCTTGGAGCCAGCTGACAATGGACTGATTCTCCTTAAACCATAAGCCAAATTAAATTTCTTCCTCTTTAAATTGTAGGTGTTGGGTATTGTGTCCCAGGAATAGAAAAGTATGCATGTGTGTTTTTATTATGGATATGTTAACTTTGACTTGGGGTATATTTCCAATTTTCTCTATAAAATTTTTGCTTTCTTTCTTATTACCCCCACTGTTTGACCAAGTCTGTCTATGCACCCCTGACATTTTCAAATGTAGCAACTAGGTTTTCATATCTGACAAATGTGTAACAGTTTATTAATTAAACCTAAAATAAAGCAAGAGTACTGATAAAAGTATAGATAAGTTATAGGGCAACATAAGCAGCTTATGAGTCAGCAGGTGTAAATCTGGCAACCACTTTCATGACTATGTAACACCACTTCCCAAGGAAGAAAAGAGGGGTGCTCCCATTACGTATTGTTGCATAAGGAATAGGATAAGACACCAAATATTTTATTGTCTCATAATTTTGTGGGTTAAAAATTCAGAAAGAGCTTGTCCAGGCTCATTGTTCATGGTCTCTTATGCCATTGTAGTCAGACTGACTGGAACCAGCACAGCTGGGGTGGGACTGGAGGGACTCAAGTAGCTGGGGGCTGGCCAATCATCTCTATCCCCCAGGTGGTCTCAGGGCCTCTCCCTGGGATCATTTCATGTGAACAAGATTGGTCTTCCTCAAGCCATGAAAGCTATGGGATAGTCAGACTCTTTATTTGTAATTGAAGGTTCCAAGAGAACCACAGAAAACTGTGCTGCCACCTATGACTTAGCTCCAGGAATTGCATAATGTCATTTCTGCTGTCATCAAAAGCCCTCAAGGAAGGGAACATAGGCTCCCAACTCTCAATGTCAGTAGTGTCAACATCACCTTGTAAGAAGAGCAGATCGGACAGGAGTTATTTTTGTAGCCATCTTTACAAAATGAAGTGTGCTAAACAAGGAAAACAGGTTAGTCATGGAAAGGAGAACAGATACAAAGAGGGCAACTAATATAGAAAAACTTTCATTAGACAAATAATTGCCAAACACACTGTGTGTAAGAGACATCACTAAGAATTATGAGCATATTGGTAAGTCCAAAGTGGTTATTTTTCTGAAGAAGCAAAATTTTCTATGTAGAAAAGTTATACAAAAACCAGAGTGGGAGGATTTAGGAGTTTTTATACAAGGACACCAACAAAATTCATGGTATTTTATGATGACAACAGGACTTGGCAAACTACAGTCTCCAAGCCAAATCAAGCTTACCATCTATTTTTTTGCAAGTCTTATTGGAACACAGCTGCACCTACTCATTAATGTATTGCCTTTGGTTGCTTTATGCTACAAAGACAATGTTGAATAGCTGAGAAAGAAACTCTATGGCCCTAAAGGCCTAAAATGTTTACTATCTTGCTCTTTACAGAAAACATCTGTCTGTCTCTGGAGTAGACTATTATGCATCCACTCAGAAAAGAGACAATGAAATTGAATGCAAGAGGAAAAGTCATAGATTTCCAGCATAGAAGATTGCACAAGGGTCACTGGTTCAGGAGTGTGACATTACCAACCCAAAGAGGAAAACAGAGAGAGAACTGGTGGAAGAAGACATGTAAATGTTCTGCTTCTTTTGGATACAGTTCCTTGACTGTCCTCCAGTTGCTAAAGTCCAAAAAGTATTGATGCTTTTCAGGAAGCCTTGAGAAGATCCTTCCGAAGAGATCACTGTGACTATCTTACAGATCTATGATCCCTTGACCATATTGACCAGAACAATTAAACTCAAATCACCACATTTTTTTTTGCATCTAAATCACACCATCACTGACATACTTTCATTTTTTGGGCATCTTCTCATATCACCATATTAGCTTCCAGTTCATCAGTTAGGCATCAGACATCTCCATTTACCTTCTTTTATTGAGCATCTTAGGCAATTTATGATCGCTAAAGAATTGGATTGGTCAGGAAGATCTGACTACATGGAAATCAAATAGTTATAAAACCTCCATAGTAGAAGCTCTCATTCAAAAAGATAATAATTTTACTACTCGGTTAAGTTGAGCCATTTAGCTCTTGTACTTCCGAACCAGCTGGTCATTTAACACACATTCCATACACAGGAAATGTCCATGTACCAGAAACCTCACTAAATAACTATGACAATAAGCTCAAGAATGTTATGGCCAAGGACACAAACAGAGCAAAAGGATTTCAGCAGTTCTTCCAGAGGGAACCACAATATGATTCTTGATATTTCATGGTGCAGAATAACTGGAAAAGTCACTGCAGATGATAATGCAACAGGAGAATGCCTAACTAAAGTTTATTTAGCATTACTAACTAGTTGAGGAAATGACTGATCATAACAAAACTCTTGCAGAAAGCATATAAATGTCAGAATAGGCCCATTGGGAAACAAGGAACAAACAATGTGCTTGTTTGAACAGAGTAAAGAAAATTATGTAGAAAAATGTCATATACTTTTATATATTTTAAGTAGAAAAAACTACTACCTATGTAGCAAAAACGATGTTGCAAATTCCTTATGCAATTTCTTTAGATGAAAACTCTTTCTGGCTCTGGATACATTATAGGATTAAGCAAAGCTTTTAACTTGAAGCATCTTTTATGAAATTGGACATTCAATGGACCTTGAAAACGGTCAATTACATGCTTTGTTGAATGAATGAATGAATTTGTATCTTGGCGAAAATAAAACATTAAGCCAACAGGGAGATACACTAGGGGAGCAATGTGATTTCTTTACATGTTTTACATGTTTCTACTTCTGTGTGTTATGTTTACCATGCCTGTGTTTTAGTTCTGTGTGTCATGACTCTCTTGCCCAAGGTCTTCGTGGAGGGTACAAGAAAGAAAGTGATAGGACATCAGGATTACTTATTCAATTTTAGACTCTTATATCTTAAGCAGTCTTAAGAATTACATAGTTTTCGGGTTTCAGAGCATCGACATACTGATAGTTCTGTCCAAAGTTAAATCCTAACAGGTCCATGACAAGAGGAGAAAAAATAAGTATGATGATTGTGTGAGCAGCTCTAATTTCATGTAAAGAACTGTCTTATTTATTACATTAAAAATCCCTTTCTTGAGACCTATAGAGAAGAGGAAGAGGACCAAGGGAAGAGGAAGAAGAAAGGGGAAGGATGGTAATGGGGGGTCAAAATACGTTATATGCGTGTATGGATATGCCAAAATGAAACCCCCTATTCAGTATAAATAATATTCACTAATAAAAATAAGGAAGCACACAGACAAGAAAATAAAATTATTTTTCTATTGTACAATGCTAATTACAGCATGTTATATTTTAATGGCTTCACTTGACAAACTAAAACCATGGCAACTTGTTGTAGCCCCACACCCACTTTGCCAAGCTTTTGAAATTTTACTGTGTACAGTACATGTAATCTGAAAATCCTATTTCCCTCACTTCCAGAATTATACTGTCTAACTAAAAGCCTGCCATGCTAATAAAGAAATCTGGAAGAGACTATTTGGGAATGAGCCTCCCTTAAAACTTTGCCGGAAACAATATGTGGAATTCTCACCATTCCTGTTCCCCTCTCCTACGAAGATTCAGAATCCTTTCCTAAGGTTTTGAGTCTTCTCTCTTGGAAAAGTTCTGAGCATGACAGCCCCTCCTTCACATTCCTGGCATCAGCTGCAGTTTTCGTGGGTGGGTAGAAAGTCTATGGCCTTTCCTGTTGAATCAGCAAATGGGGCAATTGTTAAATGGCACCCATCTCCTAGGAGAAAGAGAAGCATGGCATATCCAAAGCTATTCCAGGAATCAGGCTTAGCCCATCCTTTAAACTGGATTTGGAATGCACCCCAAAAGTCTGTGTGTCAAAGGCTTAGTCTCCAAAGTGATGCTGTTGGGAAGGTGTGGAACCTGGCCATTGCATCCCCTGGAGGGGACTATGGGACATCAGCCTCTTCCTCTTCCTTCTCTTTTTGGCTCTTCTGCCATGAGATGAGTGGTATTGCTCCACCACATGCTCCCTACCATGAAATACTGCCCAAAAGTAATGGGCCAACAGATCATGTGCTTAAACATCCAAAACTGCTAATCAAAATAATCCTTTTATTTTTTATAAGTTGATTATCTCAGGTATTTGTTATAGTAATGAGAAGCTAACACAGACAGCAACAAAAATTCAATCCTGACCACTTCTCTGGCCCAGAAAGACACTGATGTTGGAGATCAGGTCTCCTTTTCCATCTCCTTCTTCATTTATACTGGGCATGTTTACCAGGAGATAGCATTCAAAAGCACTCTCTGTGTTAACAAAAGACCATGATACTGTATTCTGAGTGATTCTGGGCCAGAGGGCAATGAAGGAAAATTAGAATGGTTTGGTGTTTTGGTTTGTTTTGTTTTGTTTTTAACTTGATTCAGTATCTATCAAGAAGCAGTTGACTGATAAGTATATTTTTTATTTTCACTTATTGAAAAATTTTTGTCTTCTATCTCCTCTCAAGAAGACTGCACCATGGAGACTATCTTTAAACCCATCTGCCTGGGGTCCTCTCCATCTATTCTGTGATGTGATCTCCTCAATCTATTTAATGAAACTCTAAATTCCTTCCTCATGGGAGATCTAGACCTGCTGTTATGCTGTCCCTTAGTTTTCCAACCCTCTGGTCATCAAGTGCCCCCTCTTTATTCAGGACTTTTCTGAAATTAACTCTTGCAGAAATAATTCCCAAGCCAAGAAGAGCTAAGGTTTTTATTCTTTTGCAAATTTTCTCAATTAAACACATATAATAATCAAAGAAAAAAATAACAAAACAAAAAAAATTAAAGACTTTATCAAGAGAGTAGTATCCACTCAACAGAGGATTAGCTACATATATCCTAACATGTTCCAATAACTAATTAACATGGGCTACTCCAGTAAGACTACCTAAGTTCACCTCAGAATAATTATAGAAAAATAACAAAGGCCTAAAAACATTCTCTTTCCTTAAAAGTATCCTGCTATTGTGGCTTGTATTTAGATGTCTACCCAAAGCCTCATGCAGTCATAGGTGGGACTTTTCAGAGGTGGCTGGATCCAGTGTGTGTGATGCTGGGATTAAGGATGTGGCGCTAGGACTGATTCATGGTGTGATGTTAGGATTAAGCATGCTCTACCTTGGGTGTGAGTGCCACCCATCCTAAGGGCAGGTAGCCAGAATAGAATATAAGGGACAGAAAGAGGGCTACTGTTACCACTTGCTGCTTGTCACTTGCTTCCTTGTTACTTCACTGCTTTGTTGCCCTCCTGCATTTTGCCTGCCATGAACTGTTTCTCCTCTGCAATGCCCCTCTGTCAGGCCACCCTACCTTGGAGCCAGCCAACTATGGACTGAAGCCTCTACAATCTGTGAGCCAAATAAGCTTTTCCTCCCCTAACTTTTGGTGTCAGGCATTTTGTCTCAGCAACGAGAAAAATAACTAAGACACTTACCAGTATCTGGTCATTGGAACACTCAGAGGTGTAATTGCTTTTCCTAGCTAATATTAAAATGCTGTGAAAGCTAATTCTACTCCAAAACCATGTGAGTATCACAGCTCTAAGAGCAGAAGAGTGTTACAGATTGAAATGGTAATGCAGAGCAGCCTAGAAAATGGATCCTGATCACCAGGGCATGAATCTCAGCTCTACCATTTATACACTGTACAGCTTTAACAATTACATGCTCTCACTATTAAGTTTTCTTACTGGCAGAAAAGATATAATAATAGTGCCTACATTATAAAATTATTACCATGATTAAATGACTAACAGTCTATGCCTAAGAACTGAAAATAGTGCTATACACAATAAGGCCAACAAGTTATTATTTCAATATAATAATCTATTAAGTAGAGGGGATTTTTTTCTGTAAAGTCTCTCATCTCCCAAACCAATCCCTAAGCTCAGTGAGAAAATGTGCACATCTTTTCTGTGGTAGTCAATATATATGACATCATTCTATGAAGTCCTTGTATCTTGAAGAAATTAAAAAAAACAGTGGGCAAAGTTGAGAAAGGTGATAGATATGAAAATTATTTCAGGTATTCAGTCATAGATTTAAATTATTTACTGGTTGCATATTAGATGCCGTATGCTGGATCTTTATGGATTTGGTAATATAGCACCAGAGAAAAGCATTAGCCAGTAAACACAAACACAAACATAACTTCACACTGTGGTATATTGTCTAAAGACAAAGAGAAAAGAACCTCCCTGGGCAATTAAGTAACATGGCAGTAGGAGAATCCAGAAAAATAATTCTTTTCATATTTAATATACTTCTCAACTTATAAAGAAGGCAAATTCTATATGACCAAATCCCTCTTAGAGAAATTCTTTTAAATTCTTCTTGAAGCTTCACAATTTATATTGTCTCATTAAATTTTGGTCTTGGGAGGACCTGTAGTAAAGAAAACAGTTTTAGTTTATAGACATGGTCCTTCCATTTTGCTCATGCCCTTATCTTTATCACTTAGAATAGTGCTAGGTGTATTAGAAGAACTCACTAAACACTTGTGGAATAAATGAATGCGAAAATAAATAAATGATGAAGAAATTATGGAACTGTTTTTCCAGAACACCTACTAAAGCCCTCTAGAACTAATGTCCTAGGGAATACACTAGTTTTTGGGGGGCGGGGTGTCACCAAGAAATAGTGTAGTTGAGGAAAAACAAAGACCCAATCCTCACCACAATTTATTTATGTTCTTGCAAAATTAGTCCAGCGGGAGAGAGGGCACAGGGTCATGACCAAGGCTAGGGAAGTTAAATACTTCTTCTTTCTTCTGTTTTGATTTTGTACAGAATTTCTGTGCCTGGCATTTCAAAGTTTTTGAACATGCCTCCCCCTCCTCTGTCCCTGTCCAATTTTTAATATCTATTTTGGCATCTTCTAGCAATGACTGACTTCATTTAAAGCATCCCAAATGGCTATTGTTAGATCTTCAATCATAGTGGGTGGCATTGAGAAATATTCTTTCTTATAGTGTTCAAATCATCACATGTTAAATATAGGTTTCAAGAAGTCTAGACTATACCAGACCTAGGTCCAACTCATTATGCATTTCATTAGCTTCCTAGATGTTCTCTATGAGAATACAATGTGCTGGTTCTGTCCTGTTGCCAGATATTTGCAGCTTTGAGATCTTCATCACTCAGCTGTGAACAAACCACATTCAGCAGTTTGCTGAAATAAATAGTATGGCTGATACCCTTTCCAAAAAAATGTGGCCCTTTCATAAAGATAGAAAGCAGATTAATGGTTTCCAGGGCTAAAGGGAGGGGAAGTGGGGAATGATTGCTTAATGGACATGGAGTCACCTTCCATGTGATGAAAATATTTTGGAACTAGAGAAATGATGGTTGTACAACGCTGTGAATATGCTAAACACCAATGCATTGTATACTTTAAAATGGTTAATTTTATGTTATGTCAATTTCACTTCGATTAAAGGAAAAACATGGCTCTAGGGGATCTGCTGAAACTGCAGCTCCTGATATGACATAAACAGGAGAATGCTCTGATAAGAGAGAATGTGATATTATGGATCTCAGATGCTGTGAAGCTCACTCTATTCCACTTCATTGTCCACAAGGAAGACAGAAAATTATCATTAAGTAGAAGAAGAACTGTGGCCACCAGGACTCCATTACTCATTTGAGATGTGTGAACACACCTGCTCACAGCAGCTTCTGCATTTAGGGATGAAAGCTCAGAATCAGGACACAGGGATAACATGAAGCCTGGTTACAAGATCTGTATTTATTTTAAAGCTTCTGTGAATCCGTATGGGTAACAGGGATCGGAGAGGAATTGCTAGGGTGGGAAAAATACAGCTGTGAGGAAGAAAAAAAGAGGGAGAAATGACTTTCTTTAAACACATCTATTAATCACAGTTCAGATCCAATTCAAGGTAGGAAGCCACAGCTGTGAAGGAGAGGGTAGAGGGAGGACATGATTATTATTTTAAATATATTTGTATTAAATCATTACTGAAAAATGGGGTATGAGACTAGGAATTTGCAGCTGGGAGGAGGGCAAAAGGAACTTAGTCTCTTTCCTTTAAAATGTATGTGTTAAACGGGTCTCCAACTAGGTCAAAGGGGGTATCCTCTGCAGCTGGGTGTGGGAGGACCACTGGAGAATGCTAGTTTGTCTACCTGTCACTTTAAAATACGTCCCTTCCCTCTCAGTGCAGGAACCTCTTGAAAAATAGAAAGCATAGTAAAATGGAAGAAAAAGGACAACCAGATTCCTATTTAGACTACTTTGATTGCTTGGCTTGAAGAAATTCCATGGATCTTATCATACAATGTAAATTTTTTTAATTTCTGGGGGAAGAAGTAGCAACATTCTTGACATTCTTTAGAAGATAGGGAATTTCATTAGGTCAGAGGCTGTTAACCTCCCATATTAATTTCTGTGTTACACAAGCTTGAATGCTGTCTGGCACAATTATGGATGAGTAGATGAGAGGAGAGAGGGATGGATGAATGGATGGATGGCAGAATGGAGATATGGAAAGATAAATGCACTCAAGAAACTAAGACAATAAATGCATTTTTATGAAGGGACATGGGCAATACTTAGAAAGAAACAGGGTTTGGTTTAGAACCCTAGATTAAGCTTTGGAAGCTTTATAGATAGAATAGGGATAAAGAAATGTGTCTATTAAGACAAGTGCCCCTTCTTAAGGCATAATAGAGTCGAAGGATAATAAGCCAGATGGTAATAAGAGCAATTATTTATGGAACATCTTGGCAAGAAAATCTCAACTCTGACTCCACTTATTCCACCTTCTGTTGGGAGACTGAGTTCACCATACCACTCGTGAAGCAATGTCAACTTGTCAGGAAAAGCACCTGCTTGGGCAATCTCACAAAGTTGATTTCGAATATGGGTGATACCACTTGCTAACTGTATGACTTCAAGTGAATAGCTTTATTATTCTAAATCTCTACAAAATTATGATTATAAAATTATGATTTTGATAACACCCTTGTTGGTAGGAATGCAATTAGTACAATGATTATGAAAAATGGTATGGAGACTCCTCAGGATTTAAAAACAGAATTATGAGGCTACACAGCAAACCCACTACTGGGTTGTTATAGTTTAGATCTAAAATGTCCTCTAAAAGTCTTATGTGTTCAGAAGTGGGCTTTTGGATCTTGAGGGCTCTAACTTTGTGAGTGGATTAACCCATTGATAAGGCCATAATTTGATGGCATTATTGGGAGGGGATGGAAATTTAGGAGGTGGGGCCTAGCTGAAGGGAGTGGGCCATGGGGCTTGGTGTTGGGGAATATATCTTGTCCTTGGTTCCTTCCTAGTTGCCGCTTTCCCTTTCTCTGCTTCCAGGATACCACACAGTGGGTGGTTTTGCTCTCTCATGCTATCTCCACCATGATGTTCTGCCCTGCCACAGGCCCAGAGCCAATGGGGGCAGCAGATAGATCATAGGCTAAAACTTCTGAAATCGGAGCCAAAATAAATCTTTCCGCCTTCAAGTTAATTTTCTCATGCATTTTGTCACAGTGATAGAAAGCTAATGCATCGGAAGTAAAATGGATTATAAATATTAACATATTTTATCAGTTCTAAGAAGTATGCTTTTCCTATCTTAATATCCCCATAACTGTGGTGTCTCTCAAAATTACTGTTATCTAGTTACTGTCATTGGCATTATGGGGACGTCAACAAGCTTAGCTGTTAATCCTGATGGATTCATTGAAAAATTGCAGCTCCTTAATGACTTAATTAAGAAAAAACTTAGAACTATTTGAAGAAGGAATATGACCAACAGTTGTCACACAACAAAATTTGTTAGATAAAAATATTTTCAACATCAGAATTTCCAAAGCAAGTATTAGTGGCTGGAAGAAACACTAGAAACCATACCAGAGTATTCTTTCAATAAACACGGCATCATTAATGAATGCTCCCAATGATAGAGGATAACATTATGTGGAAAAATACAGATATCATTGATATCGATTAAAAATTGATTCAGGAAGAGACTTCCAGTTACAGTGGAGTGAAGAGACTGGGAAATCCCCAGCCCAGAAAGCAAATTTAAGTCAACCAAATTGTCAAAAGTATGCATTTTAGGCTCTGGATATTGACGAAAATAAATAATATATTAAGAAGCATTGATTCATGACAAGCTGCTAGAATTCGGGGTGGGAATATTGGATGTCTGCAGATTTTTGGAGCGTGGCTGCCCGCTCATGCCAAGGCGAGACTGAGGCGATCATCAGCCTCCTGGCAGTGGAGGCTGTTTGGATAGACGGTGGATATGAATGATCAGCAGTACTGTCAGTACAAGTCAGAGTTGAAGGCAGTTCTCCAACGGGGAGAACCTAGATATGAGAAAGCTGTAAAGAACTAAACAAGTTCATATTTATCCTTGATTAACTGAGAAAATGCAGATATGCATAAGGAGAGGCAGGAAGAAGCCACAAAAAGCAAAATCAAGACGAATGTGTTGTGACAGAGTGGAAGTCTTACAAGCCGAAGTGTTTAAGAACATATTCTGCCTGAAGACTGGCTGAACAGTAGACAATGTGGAGAGGCAACTCCTTGAAATCTTGGTTAAAAAATATAAATATGATTTTTTAAAAACTTAACTAAAGTACCTGTGGCTCTATATTGTGAGGGAGATAATTCCTGCAATTAAGCCCAGATAAGTCACTTAAAAAGTGTAACAACAAATCTTAGGAAAAGAGGGTCAGAATCCACAGTTTCTATAATATGTAATATAAAACATGCAATTTTGATCAAAAGAAAAATGAGACGTGCAAAGAACTAAGAAAGCATGACCCATACAAAGGAAGAAAAATAATCAGTCAATAGAAACTAACTCTGATTGGGCACAGATGTTGGATTTAATAGACACAGACTTCAAAGTAGCTATTAAAAATATGTTCAAGGAATTAAAGGAAAACCATGTCTAAAGAATGAAAGAAAAATATGATGGCAATGACTCAACAAATAAGTAATCACAATAGAGAAATAGAAACTATTTAAAAACCAAATGGAAAGTCTATGGTTGGAAGTACAATAACCAATAAAAATTTCATTCATGGGCTCAACAACAGATACAAGATGGCAGAAGAAAGAATTTCTACAGATCCAAGCTGAATACCAGAGAGGAAAAAGATCAAAGAAAAATAAATAGAGCCTTAGAGACTTGTAGGACAGCATCCAATATATCAATATAGGTGTAATGGGAGTTCCAGAAAAGAGAGAGAGAAAGGGACATAAAATTATTTGAAGAAACAATGGGCAAACCTCTCAGATTTTATGAAAAACAAGAAATTTGGAGTGGGGATGTGGCTCAGTGGTACAGCACTTGAAGGCTCTGGGTTCAATCCCCAGCATCACTGGGGGGAAAAAAAAGACAGAAAAAAAAAAAAAAGAAAAGAAAAAAGAGAGAAACAAGAAGCTCAAAAAGACTACAGTTAAACTCAAAGAGAGCCACATCTAGACATATCAGTGTCAAATCACTGAAAAAGAAAGACAAAGAAAAAAATCTTGAAAGCATCAAGTGAAAAATGATTCATTCCTCATGGGGAAATAATAATATGAATAAAAGTGGTTTGTAATCAAAACAATAGACATCGGAAAGTAGTAGAATGACATATTCAAAGAAATGGACCAAAAAAAAAAAAACCCAACAAAAGTTATGCATCCACCAAAACTACCCTTTCAAAATGAAGGCAAAATATAGGCATCTCTGTGTAAAACAAACTAAAAGAATAGTTTTGGAGAGGCCCATCTTAAGGAATGCTAGTGAAAGTCTTTCTACCCAAAGGGAAATGACAATATATGGTCATTCTATCACAGCAGAAGAAATGACAAATGCCAACAAAGGTAAGTATGGGAGTATATGTAAAAGACTACATAAATGAATTTTTTTCTATTTTTTATTTCATTTTTATTAGTACATATTTACATTCCTTAAATGTATTTTTAATTTTTTCTTTAAGTTTTAAAAACATGGAATTTTTATGCTGTGATATAATATTACAAATACTGTTATGTTTATAACACTCATCATTATAATATACACAATAATAGCACAAAGGTTGGGGAAGATATAGAGCAATCACTGGAGCAAAGTTGGTGTGTTTTACCAGAATTGTCAGTATTAACCTGAGGCCGATTATGACAAATAAAGGTGATTATTGCAATCCCTAGGGTAACCACTAAGAAAATAACTCCAAAAAAAGTTAAAATTCAGTAGAAGAATTTAAAAAATATAACATACTGAAAAATTTCAACACAAAAAGGCAGTAAAAGACAGAGGAGAAATATTAAATGAGATATATAGAAGACAAACAGCAAAGTGGCAAATACAAATCCTACTGCAACACTAATTACATTAAATATGAATGGACAAAACAATCTGATCAAAAGGTAGAAATTGTCAGACTGCATGAAAATATAAGATTAATTAGATTTGGATCAAAAGAAACACACTTTAGGTTAAAAGACACAAACAAGTTGAAAATAAAAGATGAGAAAAGATATATCATGAGAATAGTAATATAAGAAAGCTGAAATGACTATGTCAATTAAAATAGACCTTAGTATAAAAACACTGTTAAAGACAAAGAGAGATTTCAAAATAACAAAACAGTCAGTGTACCGTGAACAGATACAATAAAAGTATACACATGCATACTATGTGAAGCAATAACTGACAATAGAAAGTAGAAATGAGAAATTCAAAAACTGTAGAGATTTCAGTATTGCATTCTCAATATCTAATAGAATAACTAGAAAGAAATCATTGCCAAGCAATTTAATCCGACATTATAGAACAACTCCATTCAACGGCAGGAAGATACATTTTCTTTTCATGTATAGACCAGAGGCTAGGACATAAAACAAGTCTCAATATATTTAAAATGGTTGAAGTCTTTCAAAACCTGTTTTCTACCACAATTGAATTAAATTATAAATAATCTATGAGAAGGAATTTGGAACCCCCTAAATTATTGGAAATTAAATAATGTCCTTAATAACGTATGGATTAAGGAAGAAACAGAGACATTTAGAAAATGTTTTGCACTGAAGAAAAATAAAAGCACAACACTACCTTATTTCTGAATGCATGAGGAGGCTATGCTAATCAATGTAACACGGTACAAAGACAGACATACAGAACAAATGAACAAAATACAAAGTTTGCAAGTCAAGTCTTACATTTATTATTAGTCTATTTATTGACAAATGTTTCGAGACATCTCAAGAGAGAACAGTATTTTCCATAGATCGTGCTGAGACAATTAGATACACATATACAGGAAGATGATATCAGACTACTATATCACATCATCTTCAAAATTAGCTCAAAATGAGTCAGGCAAAGATTTCTTTGTAGCTTGTAACAACAATTTGTTCTTTTATATCACTGAAGAGTACAACAAAAGTATGTTCCATGAAAGAAGCTGATAATGCAAACTTCATCAAATTGAAAATATTTGCTCTCCAAAAGATACCATTAAAATTAAAAGACAAACCAAAGATTGAGAGAAAATATTTACAAAGCATACATCTGAAAAGACTTGTATTCAGAGTATATAAAAATATCTTGTAACTTAATAAGAAGACAAACAACACAATTAAAATGGACACAATACTTGAATGTGTGTTTGAACATGGAAGATAAGTAGCCATTAAGTGAATAAAACTGCTCAGCCTCATTATTTGTTATGGAAATACAAATTGAAAACATAATGAGATACCATGGCATAACTACCAGAATGACTGCCACAAGGGAGAACTGATAATATCCAGTGTTTTTGAGGATGTGGAGAAAATGGAACCATCATACAGGAACGATGAGGATGTAAAGTAATATGCCTGCTTTGGAAAATGTTGGCAGGTTCTTTAAACGATTGTAAATTGGTGCAACCACTATGGAAGTCAGTGTGGAGAGTCCTCAAAAAACTAAAACTACAGGTTTCATTTGACCCAGTTATTCTCTTTCTTCCCCCACCCTTTCTAGGTATCTTCCCAAAAGAGTTAAAAGCATCATACCACAGGGATATATGCACACCCATGTATACAGCAGCACAATTTGCAATGGCTGAATCTGAGAAACAGCCCATATGCCCATCAACAGATGAATGGATAAAGAAAATGTGGTTTTTATGTACAATGGAGTACTACTCTGCCATAAAAAAGAAACTTGAGACATTTTTAGGTAAATGGAGTCACCTTGAAAATATAATTTTAAGTGAAATAAATTGGACACATATATTTAAATGTCACATTATTTCTCTTGTGTGAGAAACCCAAAGGGTAAATAAGGAGCAAAACGGAGACTAGATATTGGGACATAGGAAGAAAATGTTCAAATGGGAAGTGGAACAAGAGAGCTGGGTGGAGGGAGAGAAGAAAGGAAACAGGAGAAGAAGGCAGCGGAGAAGGAGAAGGACAGGAAGAAGAAGAGGAAGACGAGGAGGAGGAAGAAGAAGGGAAAGAAACAATGGAAACAAAGTTTTGTAAATAGGGAGGGGAAGAAGGGCTGAAGGGAGGGGAGGGGATGGGAAAAAGAATTAAGCTATATTATGTACAAGTACTAATTCTCTATGGAGAATGTGATCATTATACATGGAAAAAATATACCAACAAAAATTAATTTTAAAAATAACCCTGTTCTGATAGAAAATATGTATTCATTCTCTAAAGAGAGAAAATTTAATAATCTACTCTGTTTTAAACTCTGTGGTCTCTATGCGGGTATGCATGTGCGCCTCTATTTTATTCTGTCATTTGAGTAAGCAGCCAAAAAGAAAGTCTAGAAATTTAACTGGAAAAAATTATAATTCCTAGAAAGCAAGCAATTCCATTTCCTAGGTACATACCCAAGAGAAATGCAACATAGGCTTACACAAAGCCTTGGGAATCGGTGTTCACAGCAATGTTGTTCATAATACCTTTGAACTGGAAAAAAATCAAATACTTTTGAACAAAATGTGACATATCCACACAATGGAATACAATTCAGCAATACAAAAGGTCACACTAGTGATGCATACCACATTATATATGAACCTCACAGACATAATGTTAAGTAAAAGAAGCCAGATACAACAAATTACATGTGATATGATCCTGTCATAGACACATAAAGTAAATTACTGGTTTCCTCAGGCTGGGGGTAGAAGCAAAGACATCAGCAAACAGGCATCAGGAAGCTTTTCAGAGTGAGGAAAATGTTCTAAAACTGGATTGTGGCAATGGTCACACAACTTTATATCTTTTCTAAACATCATCAAATTATACTTTTACACTGGTTTATGGTGTATAAAGCTGTGTAAATTATATTTCAATGAAGTTCTGTTAAAAAGCAATTTATTTGCTGGGCGTGATGGTGCACACCCATGATCGCAGCATCCTGGGAGACTGAGGCTGGAGGATTTCAGTCCAAGCCAAGCCTGGGCAATGCATTGACCTAGCAGGACCCTGTCTCAAAATAAAAAATAAAAAGTCTGGGATACAGCTGAGTGTGGAGGTGTTGAGTTCAATCCCCAGTCCCTCCAAGTGCGTGTGTGTGTGTGTGTGTGTGTGTGTGTGTGTGTGTGTGTGGAGGGGGAGAATTCAGGAGTTGGGGGCATAGCTCAGTGGTAGCTTGTGTAGAACGTACAAGACCCCAGTTTCAATCTCCAGCACTTTCAAAAAAAAAAACAAAAACAAAACAGAAAAGGAATTAAGAATTGAAGTCTGAACATAAAAAGATTTTTGACTTTTTCACTTATGTTTTCTTGTTATGTATATACAAGGAGCTAAAGTGCAGGAATTAAGTTATTTGCTCACGATCACGGAGTTAGTTTAGTGAGAGTCAGAAATAGAAATAAGAATTCTCAACCAATGCAATTTAGGGTATCAGATAAGCCAATTGGGGGAAAATATTTTAATGGAGTAGCTGCTTTAAATCATTTTTGTGAAAAAAAAGTGAGAGAAATTACTAATAAACGAGTAGAAACATGAGTAAATACCTTAGACATTCTGTGTCAATAAATTCTAGTCACTTACTCTCACATATGAATTTTATTACAGTACCTTTATGTTCTGCAACATCCATTCTCTCATTCAGTGCTCATTTTTGCCACATGCATAGGAACTCAATTTCCCACCACACAAGGGACGCTCCTTATCATCACAGATCAGGCTTGCCATGTGTGCGCCTTTGTCAGCAGTCGCTAAGCAGAGTACTCCCTCAGTAAGTCAGCTGCCACTGCACCCCCACATGACTGTTCACTCCTAACAGTTTACTGGAATTCCTAAGAGTCAGCCAACTTTATCCAAAACACCATCTTCACTGTCCTTACTCCCCATAACTCCAGGGACAAATCAAGATTCGTCAAGGAAATAAGAACCTCTATGTTTATATACGCAAAGTGATAGGTGCCTATAAGATAACTTTCCTTTCTTTATCTCTGCAAAGGAAATAAACCTGCACTGGAGACCTAAGAGTAAAATTCTCCCTGTGCATTTTTTAAACATTAGGTAGATGAAGGAGAATCTGTATTTTTGCTTTTAAGCTATCGATTATGGCTTGGACTCAGGGATAAAAATTTTTTTTCTTAAACACAATACTCATTCTTTCTCTCTGACTGCATTCAAGAAAAAAATACAGAGCCCTCTGGTGGTAGAATTACTATATTCACAATTACATTCCCTAGCAAGGCTCTCATGAACCTAATGGCAAAATCAAATGTTTTATATGCAGAAACTTGGGAATTCTTAGTCTTCAAAGGGGCTTTTATTAAAGTAAATGTATGTTTTTATTTTATATAATTCCTTTATATGAGGGAGGGAGGTTTCTTGATGAGGTTTGAAGCAAATACATATATAAATACACACACTGGCACTTCCTACATTCCATCAATATAAACGTTACATCAATATACATATATAAATACACGCACTGACACGTCCTACATTACATCAATATAAACTAGTTGGAAATACTTTGTAACATTTGTCACTTATTTTGAAAATTTAATGCATCCTTTACCCAACATTTAAATTTCTTCGTTGTTAGATATAACTATTCTCTTGCATGATGTACCTTATAAGATGCAATGGCTTTGTTGATATAATGTCATTACTTTTACAAAATATCCTCTATTTCCTAGGAATCTGCCATTTGAGTCATAAATCCAATTGCCTTTGGTAGTTGATAAGAAGAAAAACTACCTTTGTGTCCTCACTTTTTTCCTCCCCCCTCACTACAGAAAAACAAACAGAAAAACACAAACACCAAAAACATATTCCTGAACAACAGAAGTCTAATTAATGGAGAAAAAGGCAATAATTGCCTAAATGGACCTTGCAAGCCTTTACTTTTTAATCATCTAGCGTTCAGTTTGAAATACGTCAACTCATCTAGCACCAGTTAAGGTATGCCACTTTCTAACAGCATATTTGCTTTGAACCCTGTAGGGAAACATTATTTGGTGGCATGAAAGGTCAGAAGTAAGTTAGGCATGTGCATTTTATATCACTCCCCACATAAGCAAACTTTACCTAACCATGACTTGGGTTATTTCCTTAGAGCTCACACTGGATAGTTCTTAGACTCCTGTTTTATTTTCAGAAAATCAAGTCACCTCTCCTCTTCAGATTCAATCACACAAATTGCATCAGTTCTTAAAGAAAGCCATAGCTCAGGACCTCACAAAGAGGTATCTATTACCAGGAGCCCGAAGAAAATGTTCTTTTAATTAGATACATTTATCTTTAATCCCTGTTTTGACAGAAACTCTAACACAAACATACATTACCAATACATAAAACCTAGCTCAAAGTATGGTTAATTTTTATATTTGACAGAGCCAGTTAGAAAAAATAACTTTGACCTTTCTCCATCTTTGTGTGATGTCACTCCAACCTCGTCTTAGGACCTAAAACAAAAACAGTGGCATCGCAGCTAAAGTACAATAACGATTCTTAAACTGCTCCTTAAAAGTGGCAATAAAAACTCTAATAAGACCTCTGGGCCTCATGTCGAAGCAGCTGCAAAATCAAATTAAATAATTTCTGCAAGGACTACAGTAATTATAAAACTGATTAAAGTTTACCTACACTTCATTTCTAGAGGGTTTTCACCAAGGACTTAGAAACCAGATGGTTCGGGACCATGCACGATGGATGTATCCCATGAAGCATGTCCGTTGTTATAGGAACAACAGAAATAACATCTTTACCATCTATTCTTCCAAAAACCATGCACTGAAGAGTTCCACCAATTTAAGGAAAATTCAGATGAACATTTGGGTTCCAGGTTAAAATCCAGCACCTCTAGATTTAACACTAAAGCCATCCATTAAAAGCACTTAAATGTCTTTAATGAATCCACTTAATTTTACAGGAGTGCTCAAAGAAAGACTTCATAATTTTCAGAACTTTAGTAGTCCAGAGAGAACAGAAAAAGCTGAAGATCTTGAGGGACTTGAGTTGAGGCTTCAAGATGTCCCAGCTCCAAAAAGAGAGAGGGCCAGGAGGGAGAAGCTGCTATCCCCTATGGTCCCGGGGGGGAGCCAGCCCCTCTTCTCCCTCAGGCCAGCCTCTCCAGCTATACCTCAAACTTAAACCTACTTATCTGCTAAGGAACCATCTTACCAAATTTATTCTTCTTCAAGATCTTCAACCTCAATCATAACAATAAGTGAACATGTATTGAGCATTTACTTGGTATCTGACATTCATCACACCATTTCATCTCTCCAGCTGGTCCATGATATCATTCCTGTCCTAATTTTTTAAATGAAGGGACATCAAAATGCACAGACTTGGGGCAGAGACCGAGATTCTGAATTTTTAATAAGCTCCAGGTGACACAGATGGCTGCTTGTCCACTTTGAGTTGCAAGGACTTTGATGGTTAAGAAGCATCCCCCCAAACAACCATCTCTTAAAGAACAGAACCTGGCATTCCAGGCCCCGACTTCCTGGCTCATGAGCTCTGGTTCTTAATCACCACACTGACCTGTCTCCCAATTCTATCATACGCAGCAGCCTCTGCTTATGAATAAACAACAACAGTAAAAAGACAAGTTCTAGATATGCTTACTCTCATTTGAACCTAACAGAGTGTACACTGAAACATCACATGGTACCCTATAAATAAGTACAATTTTTCTGTTTGTATGTACAAGCAAATTTTTATTTTTATTTTATTTTTGTTTTTATTTTTAGTCTTTCTGAGAAAAATAAGCCAGGTCTTATTTGTGTACAAACTGCACGTATACAGTTTTGCAATACAGCGTATGTTGAGGTGTGAATTGATTTTTTACACACAGAGGTGTAAATAAGTGACTGAGGAGAAGCTATTATGAAAAATACCTTGAAGTAGGAAAATGAACCAAAGTGTAGTTTGGAAAACAGAAGTTAAGAATGAAGAGAAAAGTTAGTTCGAGAGCCCTTTTGTACCTAGGGGTCCTGGGTTGAGGTGGGGACTTGAGGGAGAGGAAACTTGACCTTTTCCACATTCAGGTTAAGGCAGATGGAATGTTCCAGGTATAACCTGAAGTTCTTAGAGGAGGAACCAGCTTAATCAGGAAAGGACTGGACGTTTGCATGGAATTAGACTAATACAAGCCTTCTCTTAAACAGGTTGAAGCAGCCCTCTCTGACTCCTCCTACATACCTGGAGTTGGCTTATCTAGATTTAGAGTCTGTGCCTTACGAGTCTTCAACCAGGAGTAAAATATGCCAGGCTGGGCATATGAAGCAAGAACACACAGCAAGAATAGGGGCTAATTTTAAGGAGTGCCACAAATGTCTCCTAAACTTGTCCTTCTCCCTCCAGACATCTCCCTCACGTCTCCCCTACCCTGTAAATTTCCTACAATTGAGCAGGGCTCCGGAATCAGACAAAGAAGGTTGAATACTAACTTTACAGTTCACAAGTTGCATGACCTTGAACAGGGTACTTAATCTCTTTTAGCCTCAGTTTCACTATCTGTCAAATGGCAGAAGCATCTTACGGTGCAGGGCTGCTGTGAGAATCAAGTGGGCTAACAGATGTAAAAATGTCTAGTATACCTTAAATGGGGCTCAGTGTGACTTTCTTTCAAGTTCCTCTTTGCTCTGCCTGCAGCTTTTTTCTCACGTTTTTGTGATATTAAAACTCTCTTGCCACAGTGCTGATTGCTCATCTTCAGACTTTTTCACTGATTATTTTTTCTTTTCCCCTCATACCTCTGGGCCTCTGGATCTCCTTATCCACAGGTGGTCTGGGTAGAATCAGATGAACTCAAAATTCTAAGATTCCATGATTCTCAAGCAACTACTTCCCTCTCCTGCCTCTCACCTTGAGACCATAATGTTAGGTGAACTAAATCAGACGCACAAGCTTGACTATCACATGGTTTCTCTTATATGAGAAACTCAAATTATAAATGAAGAGTAAAATAAAAGATAGGTACTGGGAAGTAGGGAAACAGCTCTTTCTCAAATGGGAAGGGGATCGAGAGACGGAGGGAGGTGGATGGAGAGGAGGGAAAGGGGATGAAAATAGGAATTAGGATGTGTTATGCACATGTGCCAACTCCACACAAGGACTGTAAACATTATGTACTGCAAACATGTGCTAACTTAAAAAAAAAAGTAAACCAGGGTCCTGGTGTCCTGGTCCTAGTGATACTTGGAGCTATGTCTACAGGCCCAATGCTTCAACTAATTCTAACCCCAATTTCAAATAGACTAAAGGAAATCTGAAAACAAACTAAAAATTGGCCCAAACAGCTCCTCCAAAAATCGATCCGAACAACTCCTTTTGCAAAGTCACCATTTCAGCAGCGCCGCATTTTAAACGGCATCTGGACTTCAAATCTTGCAGTTGTCTGGGCCCCTTTTCAAATCCAGGTCCCAGGACAGAGTCAGTCACCAAACCTTGTGACTTTTTCCTCCAGAGTGTGAGAGGCCTGGACACTGCCTGGCCCTTCCGCAGCTGTTCCCAGTCCCTCATGTACCTCCTTAGCTTCTCCCGAAGCCCAAAGGCCTCCGTCTTCCCGGGGTTTGCACCGCAGCTCTTCTACTTTCCTTTCACAAGAAGACTAAAAGGACATGTTATGGTTTGTGTCTGCATGTCTCCCCAAAGCTTCATGCACTCATAGGTAGGGCTGGATCTAGAGTGTGTGATTACCTACTTAGTCCACTGATCGGTTTGGCATAGTCCTGCTGGGATCAAGGCTATGACAAGAGCGGGCAGCCTGGAAAAGACATCAGGGCAGAAAGAAGCTGCTAAGTCCCCTTGTGGCCTTCTGCCCGTCTGCCAGGCCACCCTGCCTGGGATCCAGCCGACTATGGACTGAAACCTCTACAAACTGTGAGCCAAATAAACCTTTCCTCTTCTAACTTTGGGTGGTGGGCACTTTGTCTCAGCAATGAGAGAGAAGTAACTAATACAGGGCAGTCGTTTTCTACAATCGTTTTGAGCCTGCTGTAGCCACCAGTAATGACTGCAAGGAAGCCACTGTTTTGGGAGAGCATACTAGGTGTTATGCGCTGTATCATCGTCATTTTTAATATAGCCTTTCCAAAAGGAGGTTCTGGAGATGTTCCAACAACAACAGCAACAACAGACCAGACAGAGGTGGTGCTATTTAGTACATTTAGAAATCCCTGTATGACGCTCTTGTGGGCAACAGCTTTTGTGGCCGGTGGGCGGGGTGTGCTACCTGCCTCAGAACACATTTCGTATGTTCTCATGGCTCTTGGTGGCAACACACACTGATTCTCACCAAGAAAACTGAAGACTCACTTTTCCAGTCTTCCTATTTGAGGCTTAGACAAGTTTGAATTTAAGGCTATTGCACACCTTTTGCATGGCTGCTGTAATGAATTACTACAAACTTAGTGCCTTCGAACAATTCAAGTTTCTTTACTTTCCATTTTGGAGGTCAGAAGTCCAAACTGGATCCCTTAGGGCTAAAATCATAATGTCTAGTGCTGGTTCCTCAGCAGACACTTCCTCACCTTTTTCAACTCTGAGAAGCTGCCTGCCCTTCTCCGCTCCTGGCCCCACCTCCAAAGCCTCAGACTCTTGCTCCTGCCATCACAGGTTTACTAGGAACTAACATCACAACTCCCTCTTTTGAGGACCTTTGAGATCATGGAGGTACCTAGAAAGTCAGGATAATCTCATGTCTGAATCTTTTACTCAATCCCACCTGCTAAATCTCTTTTTCTAGATAAGATAACATAACCATTCACAGGTTGGGAGATGAAAAGACTATTGGTCAGCTACCGCAGATCTCCACCTTCTGAGCTGGGAGCTACTGAAGCAAAACAAAAGCAAACAAACAAATAGGGCTGGTGGAGAACCCATGCTGGGCACAGGAGGTGACCTCAGAAGTGGCACCAGAGAGCTCCCGGGACAGCAGCAGCACTCACAGTGGAGGCAGCAAGTCAGGTGAACCCAGGACTCCAGAACAGCAGTGCTGGGCTCTCCCCAGCCGCCATAGGCCATTAATGTGACCTCAGTGCCTCCCAAATGTCTTTGTTCTTCCCACTGCCCAGATCTGCTCTATGGCCTTCTGACACTCCCATGAGCCACCAAGCATCCTTCCCCCAGCGTCCTCCTTTTTGACCTAAATCAGTCAGAACAAGTTTCTGTTGCTTGCAAAGAATGCCTAATATTCCCTTCCTTCATAACCAAAAGGCAAATTATCTGAACACTGATCTGGGAGGTCCTGTAGGGTGGTGGACCTATTATTGTGGTCAATTTGAGCAGGAATCTGGACTGAGTTCGTGTGGTTTTGGCCACAGAAGATCTACCTGAGGATTGTTGCTGACAAAACATAAAGAAGAATGGGAGCAGACAATAGTGGCTGGCTGTTTCCTAGGAGAAGCTCTGCTGCTGCTGATTTCCCTGAATGAACTTGGCTGTTCTTGTCGAAGGAGGAGCTTGGGGCCTTGCTGTCATCAAGGAGGGCTGCTGTTGCTTGCAGGGAGCTCTGTTCTTCATCTCTGCTGTAAGCATCGTCTCCTGGTTCCAGTAAAGATTTCTTCAGTCATCATCTGAAGACACGGACGTGTACGGGGCAGTGCTGTGGGCTCCCAGCCCTTGATTGGATCTTTTGGGTCTCTAGTGCATAGACAGACATTCAGCACTCTTCCTGCATTTGGTTATGGGTAAATGTTGTAACTTATAAATGTCCTGAATTAAATCTGCTCTCTTGAAAACCACTGACTCTAGAAAGGTAACTAATACATGTAGTAAAGACATCTTACTGAATTGTGCTTTTTCTAGTGTTCTTAATTTTATTTGACCACAAAATCTCCTTTTTTTTTTTTTTTGGCATTATATCCTTATGTAGTGCTCCACTGAATAGCACTGAAAAACACTACTTTCAAATTTGCAGATAAGGAAATAAAGGCCCATAAGGTTTAAGAAAATTACCCAAGGTCCCACAGCAAATATGTCTCAGATCTAGACAATAAAGCCTTATTGTCTAATTCAAAACAGTTACATCACATCTCCTTCATTAAATTGCCTCTGTTGTGATAATTAATTACAAGTGAAATGATACTCTTCTGAATATGGAATGTCATGATCCTATTTTTAAAGGTTAATTGCAGTTATTTAGTCTTTTCCCAATGTGATAGCACCTCCAGAGAGAATGACGAATGAAAAGAAAAAGGAGTGAGATTTTATTGGAGCAATCCTCACACACTTTCTATAAAGAAAGACAGTTTACACGGGTAATATCTTCATTTCAAGCAGTGTGGGTGGTTCTAGTCTCTGCTTCTTCCAAATCCTCAATGCAAGCATCAGTAAGGTCTTTCATTACACAGTCTCTTCAGAGAAAAGACTTTGGAGAGAGAATGAAACTGGGCTTTTCAGTTTTGAAATTGATTTTTGTGCAGCCACATTGGAGACAACGGTCTTCAAAGCCATGGCTTTTCAGTTACAAGAGTTAGGCAATTGAAAAGAAAAAAAATTTTGTAAAATTCAAGAGGTTAGTTTCAGCATCGCAGGCCAAATCCTAGGGGACCTAGAACATGTCACTTATGCCACAAAGTAAGGATGAATGCATAGTGATGTGATGCCATCCACCCACCCAAAAGAAGAATGGGGCACCATCAACTTGGAACTAGTGACACACCCCAACCCCAGCCTCCACCCCCACTCAGGCCTGGCTCCAGAAAGCTTGAAGGAGTCTGAGGAAGCTCTGAACAGGACAGGCTAGGATAGGCAAGAATAGGAGAGGATAGGGGAGGAGGGGGAGGGACGAGGAGAAGAGGTAAGGGGAGGAGAGGAGAGGATGCCTCACAGAACAGAAGGTGGAAGGTTGCAAGGCACCTAGGATTCTTCCAGAATCCTGACTCTGCTAATTAATTACCACTCCCTCCCTGCCAAGAGAGTAAGTATTCCATGAATTTTCCGGAGCTGGGAAAATCAAGTTTTCTACCACCAAGCCAAGACGGTACCTACAGCAGTAAGGAAGCAAAGACTGAAGAATGCTTCTGGAAGACAGACCTTAAAGAAACCCCCACAGAAGCCCAGGCATTCAAAGTGCTGCAGGAAAAGCCTCCAACCCACAATCTCTTCACAGCACCCCTCTTAGCATGCAGACAAGAGACCAGAAGGGCTGATAGATAGGAAATAGGGACGAGAGGTCTCCTGGTTGGTATGAGGACAGCACAGGATCAGGAAAGGACAGAGCACGAGGAGCCAAAATGTGGGAGCCACGGAGGAGGTGTGGGCACCAGCAGCAGGCAATGCAGATGCAGGTCGGCAATCACAGAAGGTGACCAAGGCCCCATGCCAATGTCCCCACACCAGCCCTTAGTATGTCATAGGGAACGCAGATACCCCTCCAACCCAGGAGGAAGAGAAAAAATCTAGATAGAGGGAAGAATCCTACCCTGGCTGATCAATTATCACTTCCTCCTTTCTAAGTGACTGTCAGACTAAATTTTCTGGAGCTGGCAGAATTGTCTGCTACCAAGCCAAGATGAGTTTTTAAATTCAGTCTGACCCTAGTTATAGATAAATAAAACCATTACTTTTTTTGGTACATCTGCGTTTATGACTGTGTAAAATTCATGCTCCGTTCATAAGTCCCAAAGAGATGTGGACTTCCTGTTGGTATGGCAGACTTGGTATTCTTTTTTATTATCCAAATTACTCTGATATGCCCCATTTATAATGTTATGAGGCATAAACCCTAAAAAATGTTTGTTTCCACAGTGGAGGAAGTGTGGAACAGGTGGGCCTCGGCCCTCACGTTGCTAGGAAGCATGAGAGACTGTGTCGGTGACCGCTGCGCCCGTGAGGGCAGGAGCGGTGAGCTGACAGGCCACTCGTGGGCCACCTGAAACAGCTTTGTGAGCCACTCATGGCTCGTGAGGGAACAGGTGGGGAACCGGGTGGGGGAAGGAAGCAATAAAAACGTGGAGTGTTCAAGAAAGTTGGAACTGCGGGAAAAAATAAGCTTTAGTTTCATTGACAGAAAAAATGCAAACATCAAGAAATAGATTCTTTGGATTCATAAGGGACTCTTCAAAAATATGAAAGCACTAAGTACCATTTCCCCCATTAAATAGAGAAAGAAAAGGAAACCAACTGAGAAAACAGTGGAGAGAGGCTTTCAACAAAGAGTGTTACGATGGGTCTACATAGATTAATGCTACTCAAATTCATAAGAGAAATTAAGACCTCCAGAAATTAAACAAAGATAAAAAGGGGAAAGATCTAAAATAGGTAAGAAAATAAAATGGAAGGTCTCCTGAATGAACTCATATTAAAGATTTTTTTCTGTTAAGTGATTTTTTTTAAAGTCTAATGTCAAATAATTTTCCTAAGAGAACATTATCATTAGTATAGCAGAAAGAGGCTGAGAATTGACTATCATATGTCCTGAAACTGTTAAGTGTTAATATGTTAAATTGCTTTACCATTTCAAAGAACATGTATAAATAATCAACTGAAATATAAATGCTCTTTAGGCCCAAGTACCGTGCATTTTATTTAATATAAAATAGAACCTTTTATAAATTGAAGCTAGCTCATCAACTATCTTACAAGTTCATTATCCTCTAAATGGTAGACACCAGACAGAGTGGTTAAATACTTTGTTCCAGGCCCAAGGCAGTTATAGGTAGACCGTTATTCCTCAGTTCCTCGTTTTTAAAAACTATATATGCATACAATGTGATGCGTGTGGTACAGATGCTGAGAATCATAGCGAGGAACCAAACAGAACAGAGAGCCCAGAAATACACCTGCCCACTCTTGACCTATGCCAAGGTGCAACTGCAGTTCATATTTTTCAAGATGATATGGTAACAATTAGGCAACAAAATTTTTTTTTAAGAATAGTATTGATGCCTACTTCACACCATACACAAATCAACTTCAAATTGGCTAAACATTTTAATATAAAAAGGAAGAAGTATAAATAAAGCTTTTAGAAATTGATCTAGGAGAAACGTCATCATGGCATATCACGCATGACTGAGAGAGTGTTTTGGGCTCATCAAATGTAATGGCCTTTGTGTTGTGGACACTGTAGGAGCACATTTCCCAGGGACCATATACTTGGCATCTGGCCTTGGAATGTAGACAGAAGTGAACGGATAAACAGCATTTCCAGAGTAGACTCCTATGAAACTTCCCACCCAATGCTGGTCTCTCTTTCCTCATTTTCTGGCAAATGGAAAGGAGCTGGTGGAGAACTCCAGAGTCCCCGGGAGTCACAGAGCTGTGGGTTGGAAGGAGTCTGAATCTCAGAATGACCGCACGAAACAGGGGCCTCCTCTTTCCCATCCTGCTACAACGTAAAGACCCCATACAAATCAATAAGAAAAAGCAGGTACCTCAAGGGACACCAGAGAGTTAAACAAAAGAAGACATCCAAGTGGCAAATAAATCCCCAAAAGGCAGGAAACCTATTTGGTAATCAGAGATATAAAAATGAAAACCATCTTTCATATTTACTGGATGGACAAAAATGTTAAAGTCTAATATGCAAACACTACCAAACCGCAGAGCAACAGGAGCTCACCTATGTTGCTAGTGGAAGTGTTCACTGATACAACCACTTTATAAAACAGTTTGTCATTATCTTGTCAAAATAGAGATAGAAGCACCCAATATATGCAAGAGGAACCGCGCATGCGTGCACACGTGCGCATGCACACGCTCACACACCCACACCCACACACACCCCCACCCACACACACCCCAGGATATATGTCCCAAACTAGGTACCCAGATGCAACTCAAATTTTATTGCATTAATAATGAAATGAATAAATAACTTTTGGAAATGATCTATAACTACATGGAAAAACTATTGTCTCACAAACATAATATTGAATGAAAGAAGCAAGCCACAGACAATACAATATATACAGGATTGTTCCATTTATGTAGATTTCAAGGATAAGCAAAACTAAATTATACTACACAAGTACACATAAATAGATGGAAAAGAAAGCAAGGAAATCACTTTTTTATTTTTTTTTTATTTATTTATTTTTGTGGTGCCGGGGATCGAACTCAGGGCCTTGTACTTGCAAGGCAAGCACTTTAATCACTGAGCTAAATCCCCAGCCCGGAAATCACTTTTTTAAAGTCGAATAATGATGAAGTAGTCTCTGATGCTTACATAGAGGTTTAATCTATGAGTTGTTAAACTGCATGTATATATATGTATATATATAATTTGCAATAAAAATGTGAGGAGAAAAATTAGTTAATATTATAGCTGGTATCTAGATGTTCCCCCAAAGTCTCATGCAGTCATAGGTGGGGAGTTTGGAAGGTGGCTGGATTAGAGTGTGGTGTTGGGAATAAAGGTGTGATGCTGGGATTGGGGGGCTGGATAATGGACACCCCACTCTGGGCGTGAGCAGCACCAATCAATAAGTTTACAGGGAGAGAGGAAAGGCAGGCCTGCCGCTGCTTCTGCTGCTGCTTCTGCTTCTGGTTGCTTGCTGCCTCTGCTGGCCCGAGGCAGGAACTTCTCTATAATGCCCGTCGGCCAGGCCACCCGGCCTTGAAGTCAGCCAACTACAGACTGAAACCTCTACAAACTGTGAACTGAAATAAATCTTTCCTCCTTTAACTTTGGTGTTGAATATTTTGTCTCAGCAATGAGAAAACTAAGAGAAATAATCTATTAAGCAATGAAGCTAAAATTACAAAATTGGAAGAGAAGAAATTCAATACTAGACATAAATACCTATTACTGAAATACAAAAAAAAAAATTATAGTGTCTTGAATACCATTCAGAAGGAGAGAGGTGATTTTTTAAAATCAAAAATAAATTAGCAGTTAACTTTTGGGGTTCGTCATACATAGAGAGAGAAGGGAGGGGAAGGGAAAGGGATTAAAAAAAAGAATTAAGAGGTGTTTTGTACATGTACCAATTCCCTACAAAGAATGTAATCACTGTGCACTATAAGATGTACCAATAAAAATAAAAATTAAAAAAAACAGTAACAGCTAATTTTGGGGTTTCATAATACACGACAATAATTTCTTTTTGATCCAACTTCAAAAGACCAACTCTCACAAACTCTTTTAGAGACAAAATACACATGACATAAGTCAAAGGATAGACATCTCCTGTGGGAAGGAGATGGCTGAGCTGAGACCTGAAGGTGAAGTAGAATTAGCCTGGTGAAGAATGTTCCAGGTGGAGCAAATGGACAGCTCCAGAATAAAACATCCTGAACCTTCCCAAGAACTGAAAGGAAACTTGCTCGGCAGAAAGGCGATGCCAGTATTTACCTGGGGACAGAGGGTGGAGAGCAAGGCTGGAAGAAGGGCAATTCCGGAAACATGGGTTTTGCTAAAATGTCACTTGAATGAACCTCTATTCTATATCATCAGCTCTGATGACTGCCTCCTTACACCCCAAATACACAGGCAGACAGCTTTGCATTCGTGGGCGGAAATAATAATGTGGCCCACTAAATGTAATTCCATAAAGTCTCCATCTCAGATTTCTGTATTTCTATAAAGCTCATGAGTCATAAGCCACTACTAAAAAGAAAGAAGGAACTGGAATGAGCCAGAGGACAGAACAAGCCCTTTCCCTTGACTCTACAGAAATTAATGGCAGGATGTGGGTGTTCCCAAACACACAAATCCTAGGACTACTCGGAGGGCGCTATCAGAATTTAAACTCTCCTTTTCCCACCCAAAGCCTGTAGTATTTCAAATAAAATGTTTCAGATTCAAGGCAGCACTTTTCCAAATAGGAGCAGACGAGTTTTCAAGGTGTGATCAACTTATCCTCCTTACTGCAAGGAAGCTCCTGACTTTTGATACTTACCCAAATTAATACAATGTGTCATTGTTGACAAGCACAATAGCTTTGAAGTAAATAGGCCTACTGTATTACTGACTTTTCTAGGGTCAATGGTTTGCAAGAGAGCAGATTTAATATAGGACCTTTACAAGTTACAACATTCACACACAAGCAAGATGCAGGAAGAGTACAGAACACGTACCTATGCACTAGAGATCTGAAAGATCCAGTCAAGGGCTGGGAGCCCACGGCAATGTCCCCTGTATAACTGCGTCTGCACTAAAAGGCTAAAGAAATCTATACTGGAACCAGGATGTGATGCTCGCAGCAGAAATGAAGACCAGGGCTCGCCCAAAGCAACAGCAGCAGCCATCCTCGACGACAGCAAGACCCTGAGCTCCTTCTGTGACAAGAACAGCCCAGTTCCCTTTGAGAGAACCGGCCACAACAGAGCTTCTCCTAAGAAACAGCCCATGACTGTCTTCTGCTCTTGTTCTCCTTTACATTGTGTTGGCAATAACCTTCAGGTGGATCTTCTATGCTCAGAGCCACACCAACTCAGTCCAGCTGGGTGTTCCTGCTCAAATTGACCATATCAGCCCACCACACCCACCATGCTTAAAACATCCACTCTGTCTCCATGGTTCATTTCTGTATACAATATACACACTATTTCAGATACACATTTACAAGGACAGGTATGTACCTGGTACTTTGAAAAGAAATTACATATTTTCTAGTGCCAGAGCACACAGACAGTCCATTTACCACTTCAGGAGATTTGCCATTGTTTTTGAAGCAGTAAGTTTCTTTTCCTCACTTTTCAAAAATTTCCTATTCTCTTTCATGATATTCACAAATGCTATGAATTTCTCTAGGCATGTGGGAAGCCACTAAAAATGAAGATAATTTCTGTTCTCTGAAGAATGTGGGTCTGATATTTGTTTTTAAACCAAACAGGTGTGTTGAAAAAGGATGCATAGAACTTACACTCCTATACTAACACCAGCCTTTGGTTCAAAGGCAGTCACACCAATGTGAAATAACTCCAACTGTCACTTGAACATATGAGAGACTCAATGCCTATTGATTAATTGATTTATTAGTTGGCTAATAACAGACTCATTCATTCCTTCTTTCTATGGGTCCCAAAAGATATATGGAAATTAGGGAAGAAATAAAGAATGCTAAGAAGTCTTGAAGAGTAGAGGAATCAATTATTCCATAAAACAATGATAAATGTCACATTTTGTAAAAACTCTTTCCAAGAAATACTTTAAGATTCCTTTTAAGAATCCCAGGAATCTTTCAAATTGATTAAATGAAATGCCCAACAATGTTTCATTAAGAATTTAAATGAAATACAAATGTTTGGACACATCCAGAAGCTTGCACAAGCCAATCACACTATTAAACAACACAACATTTCGAAAAGAAGATTACAGGGAAAACAAAAGGTATTTGTGAGTTATGAAATGATATTTAATAAATATCTACTTAGTGACTATTATTTCTCAGTCGGGGTACTGGAGAAAACACACTGAATAAGGCAGACACAACACCTGCCTTTACAGAACAAGAAGCAAATAAAAAAATAGGAAGAGAGTTACAAAAAGAGATTGGAGGGTTGGGGATTTAGTGCAAGTGGTAGAGCACTTCCCTAGCAAGCTCAAGGCCCTGAGTTCGATCCCCAGCACCCCCCTACACAAAAAAGAGATTGGAGGGTATGAAATTACATTAGGCACAAGGTGGTAGAGTCAGAGTACTATATTTTCAATAACATTTTGTTTCATAAATAGCATGAATTATAATTATGAATTCTAAATTTATTATTAAAGGAATTGATATTGAATAAGTAATTGAGGCTAAAGAAATTAATCATCAAACTGGAAAAGACTTTGGTAGACTCTTCCACACTGCTCCATTGCTATAACTCTTCAATCTCTAATATTCACCATTGCTGAAGAAAACAAAGGAGAGGACAGGGAGAAACTGGAGGACGGACAGTCGCTTGCTTGAATTGGTTGGTTGGTTGGTTGATCTTATCAAGGTAAACTATACTAAAGGTGTAAAAACCCTTTTGAGGAGGTAGCCGCTAAAAGTAATTCCTCGTCCTACTTCAGCATGTTTTGGGTTCCACACTGAATTCAACTTAATCATTCTCCGGGTCTCACCACACAGTGGTTTGCCGGTCAGACTCAAAGATCATCCTTAGATGCTCTTCAATACTTGTGACAAGGCTTTAGGGCCAGACCTATTTCCACTCTTTCCTCTGTGGTCCTTTTACACGTAAAGCCCCTTTACTACCATGTTGCTTTATGTAGGCATATCAACTAGTGACGTATTTATTTGTACAGAAATTCTCTATTTCTTGGATTGTTCAGAACATGCATTTTCCTAACAATAACAAAAATAAATCCACAATGAAAATCAACTGTAATAAATTTATCATGAACTCCTATAGTAAAAAAAAAAAAACCCTACTTATTGTATTTAACAAATTCTACTCTTTGTGAAATCTAAGTAATTCAACAGTCTTTTAAAAGCCTTAGGAGGTGGAAACTCAAAGATTCCATCTAATGTAGTTTGCAAAACTTGCCCCTTCATCTGCTCCTGGAGCTCTCCTCTTTCTCTCCCATGGCCATGCCACCCAGTGTGAATAAGGGTGGGCTGTCCTTTACTGATTCTGAGTACACAAAGAGTGTGAGAACAGTGTGAAATATTTACAATTAGGAAATCAGTGCAAATCCAGGGGCTTGGTATGGTCCCGGATTTAGGACAAGAGTTGTCCTTTCTTAGAAAAGTCCTCAAAATTTCTTAAAACTGTTCTTTCTGACCTGGGACAAAGCCCAGCACTTCATCATGATAAACAGCAGTCTGAAGATGCAAAGCCGGGCGTGTGTATTGTCCTGTAAAATAGCCACTAACTACATGTAGCCATTAGAATTTAATAAAATTCAGAATCCAACTATTTGGTCACACTTTCCATATTTTACATGTCCAATAGCCACATACGTCTAGTGGCCACAGTCTTGGGAAATACAGAAGATCATTTTTCACTGTCACAGAACATTATATTAGACAGGACCACAGAACATTATATTAGACAGGACAACAGAACCTTTTAGGAAGTTCTTCTGCTTACTTGGAAGAGAGAAATTAAGATTTCAGGAAATCCTGTTGGATTGAAAATAACTGCATTAGCTTCTCTGAAATTGTTACCAGCTCTCAGGACTCATCCCCAAATTGGAAACTGTTGTGTTAATATTGGTTCTTCCCTTCCCTGTCTATTTTATTTCAAATTTGTCTGTTTGGACGGCCCAGACCCACTTCTTTAACCTTTCCATCTCAAACCCTTGACCACTATTGCCGAGCCAGGCTCAGATCTGCCTCTTAGCTTCTCCACACTTTCTATCAGATCAGTCTGGTTCTTGTTCTATTTTCTCATCATAACAATATGTTTTTGCATCTCAAACAACTCCTTCCATAGAACCCAGGGCCATTCAATCTAGAAGAAGAGGAAGGTGGTGGGCACTCAAAATACAGGAATGTATTAAACCATTCCAGATCAAACAGTTTACAGAGTTCTTTCTCCTGCTTCAACCACAACTACCCCCAAATATGAAGTGAATATTTAGTCAGAATAGCTCAGCCTAATAAGACATACATTCATGATTACATAAAACCCGAACTTTTCCTTTAATCCTCTTGACCTTGACATAAAGAAAACGCTATAACTAAATTTCAAATTGTGTTCTTTTGGGCAATGGTTTCATGTATTTAAATACACCTTTTGAAGCCAGTAGAAAGAACTTGCTGATAAGCATTTCGACACCACGCTTTATTAAAACAAGTTATTCCTATTGTTTACTATGTGGCTGGACTCTGATGAAAAGCAGATCTTCACCAGCACATTTTTGTGCAGATTCCTTACCTTTCTGTTTACAAAAGAAAGTAAAGGTCTTTCAGGCCTATTTGTCACCATGTCCCAGTAGCCAACAATGCACATTATCAACAGTTTAAGGCTTCACTTCCTAATTAACTTTCCTAGAAACACAAGAACAGTCAGAAAACACAGAGCTCTCCTGTTTAACTGTCTTTCATTCCACTCCACTTGGTCTCACTTGGAGGGTAAGTGTATTGAATCTCAAGTGGGGTAGGAACCATCCTACACACAAAGATGGAATTCTGAGAGGCTTTCCACAGGACAAATTAGTTATCTACTTCAGTTAGAATCTTTCCAAAGGATTGCAACATTAAGGCACTCTTGCCCCAAACCCTAGCACAGATGTTGAATTTAGTCTCAAACATACTTATTTCCTTCATTCTCAAGATGAGATGCATTTTCAGTTCATCAGTACAGATATTTCTCAGCCTGTGGCTGAGGGACTCCAGATCGCACATGCACATATCTCATGTATTAGTAATAGAGAACTTTAAATAGAACTGTTATTAGAAGTGGAATTTTCTTTTAAATTCTTGTTTGATTTGGGCATTTGTAACAAAATCCACTCCACTAAAGAATTAAATAATTCCTCAAGTATCCTACAATTACGATGCTACCATCCATTTTAGTCGAAAGAAATTCTTTTAGCAAAGTTTTGGATATGTTTGCAAAAAATGCAATATTGCACTTATTTTGCACACTTTCTCATAAGTTCTTGGATTATTCTGTCCATTTCACAAGAAAGGGAAGTAAGGAACAGGAAACTTCATCAGAAACCTCAAGCTTCACATCCTATCAACCATGAAACCAAGAACACTCTTTATTCAGAATGAGGCGCATGTGTTTCCAGGGAGATCTACCAATACTATCACTTTAGGATACTCTACCCATCTTAGAGAAGAAAGCAGGACATTTTCTCAGGCAGCAAGTTCTTGCTTATTTCAGAACATCTCTAAATCTGTGTAATAGTCTTATAGGAACTAGAAATAGCGAGAGAAGAATTATTATGGTGCACTTGACATTCCTGAATGTGTGATACTGGCTTCTTTCTGGTAAAATCATTTATTTCCTCACGTCTAACTTTCCTGAAAACATAAGCTCAGTCATGAAGAGCTTTGCCTTTTCTTGAGGACATATTTAGGTAACACTATTGAGCAGGAAACACTCGCAATGCTGCTATAGTCCCAGCTCAGCTGGATAAGCCACACCACAATCAATTGCACAATCACCTGCTAAAGCCCAGATGAAGACCAGCAAGGCTGATCTCCTTCCTATGACTCAAATGTAGACAAAGAATGCTCATCTTGATAAAGCTCCCGAGGACCAGCGACAAGGATTAGCACACAGAGCCTTTTCTGATCCAGGTTTTCTTTGCAGCTTCTGATCTATTGATGAGGAAATTTGGGGAAAAAGTAAAACTAGTTTGCTCAGAAAACCCAGGAAAGAGCTTCTGCTCTTGAAATCAAATGTATGTGATCCTCTTCATAAGAGAACATGTAGGAAGTCTGGTCCTACCAGGTGCTGCCTGATTGCTGTTTGTACAGTGGAAGAGGCAATGACACTAGTAATTCATAGATCTCGTGGATGCAGTGTTGCCAGCTCAGCTTAAACTGACTGTGACCAAGGGAAAAAAGGACTGACTCTCCAGGACCATCAAAAATGAACTAGCCTAGCTGCGTGTGAGAATCTGAACAATTATCCATGTAAACGTTCTCATGCAGAATAGTGGCACTGCTTTCTTACTTGAAGCCTGGCCTAGTTAAATATATAAGAAAACAGCAAATCCCACCTGAGCCACATTTTATTCCTGCCTATGGGCATTGCCAAGATGTAAAGAGATAACTATATGTAAAATTGTTGCACAGAGCCTTGAACTAACCAAGACGCAAAGGGAAAGGAAAATGAAAGAATTTAGAATGGTGTGACTGGTTAAATAATAGCCAAAATAAAGTTTCCTTTCCAATGTCAACTAAACTCAAACTCAGTCTTCACCCATTCAAGTACAGCCTCAGAGTGTGAGCCTCGCACTTGAATGTTACTTTAGCAGATCTTAAATAGGTGAAGGAAGTAATTCAGAGGAAGCAAAGTTCACCTTAGATCTTGAATGCAGCAGGGAAAGGGAAGTAGAAAAAGGAGATGCCTTTTTTCCTAGTTATGGTGAGATATAACAGAGTTCAACATGAGACCAAGGACAGAAGAGGTTGGTCAATGGGAGCGTGTGACAGGGTACAGGTGAGCTGAGGCATCTTGGGCAGACCATTGGCCCCACTATGGACATGCCAATGAGGAGACATTGAGAACAGTCAGAGGAAGGAAGGAATCCCAGATGCAAAGTTAAGATTGAATTTGAAGTCAGCGCGGGTGATTTGACACCAAGGGACATGAAGGAATCAGTCACCACATAATTTTACCTGAGTGGTTTGCTGTTGTGTCCGTAGGCTGTTTAAAACTCAATTCAGAACCCGCAGCAATCGTCAAGAGAAATAAATTAATAACTGACAATCAGATTAGCTTTAAAAGCAATGTTTTCACCTACCAATTGAAAGACAGAAAAGTAGAATCAAAATAGTGACTTCTGAGGTCAAGTAAAAAGTCCACCTGCTAGCACACATGGTTGAAGTACATAACATCTTCCCCCACTCAGACCATCCCAGACACACATTAGCTTACATAAGTTAATATCAGAATCTCCACTGACTTAGGAACAAGAAGCTACATAAAAATCATAATATAGAAAGCCAGTATGTTAGTGTATGTGCCTTTAGAATTTTTGAAGATATTAATATCCTCCCTTCACTATAATTTGTAACTTCTTTTTACAAAAGCCTTTCGTGGGATGAGATGTCAGCAGGGGGGACCCTGAAATATTGAAGAGAAGGGAAAGCAGATCCTGTGCAGATGAACAATTGCACAGACTAGTGTTGATAGAGAGAAAAATAAGGGGAGAAGAAAAAGATTAGACAGTTATAATCGTGGTGCCTAAGGTCAAACCCAGAAGAAAATGTAATCTTTACCAGTCAAGATATTCTTCTAAAAACCACCTTGTATTTACTGAATTTTTTTAAGTCACAAATTGTAATAGCCCTGCTGAAAAGTGTACCTATTTTAGTATTTCCCTCCTTGTCACAATGATTATACTTTATTACAATTGCATGTTCAATGTCTCTTCGCTGATATGTGCTATGCTTGATGTGGTCGGGTTCCTTGATGCATTTGTTCACCACTGTATTTCTGACCTCTGGAACTTTGCCTGACAATGTAAATGCTAAATAAATGTTCTGAGGCTGGGTAGGGACAAAAGAAGAAAGAATGGAAGGAGCAATGGAAAGAAGAATAGAAGGAAGGAAGGGAGGGAAGGAGGATGGAAGGAAGGAAAGAAGGAAGGAAGGAGGGAAGGAAGGCAGGCAGGCAGGCAGGCAGGTGGAGGGGAAAGAGGGAAAGAAGGAAAACAATGAATGGCATGGAATTTTAGGGAATAATCTAGGCATTTAATATCCAAATATTTAATTTGATCTAAGAATGGTTATTTGTAAATGACTTGAGAGCACGTCAATCACTGATATCCCAGAGTTATGGATATAAACAAGAATGCAACTTAGATATTAGAATTAAATGTACATTTAAAAACTTTTGAAAAATAAGAGTTCACAGGGGATGACAATTTATCATGGATAATATTTAATTCTGAGTAAGCCAGGATAAATTAATCAACAGAATAATTAACTGAAATGATGATTCAATAACCATAAATGGAGCCTTTTGGTATTTATCTTTTTCACACTTTTTTGTACAGCTGTGGAGTTCTTGTAAAAGAAGTAAATTGATACTAACAATACAGAAGCTCTTGGTAAACAATAACTAAAGCATCAGGTCTGGAGCAATATGGCGTTAGGGTAAAATCTTTTGATTCAGCAGACTTGGGGTTTAATCCTAATAATTCCAAAAACCAAATAGGTTATAGTTTCTTCAGGGTAAAATAAAAGTAATGAATCAGATTAATTTTAAGTCATTCAATAACACTTTTATAACTAAGTTTTTTATTTTAATAAAGGATCAGAAAAACAACAGAAAACAGTATGCCCTTTTGTCATGCAGAAATTTTATAGCTTTCTGTGGCTGTTAAGGGGAATGGTAAAGTTCAGGATTTAAAACATAACAAAGCAGTAAAACAAAGGCTTTAGAAGTTTATTCAATTCTCCATTTTATCAAAATGGTGTCAATTTGATTTTTTTTTATACCTATAAGTTTTGGTCGAAAAAAACTACTCAACTGAACTGGAACTTTCCGGCTTGGGCAATAGCATTAGGTATGTGAGGTATAGCTTGAGAAAGCCCAGACTAACAGGCAAGGCGGACCGTGGATACAATTTCTACATGATAAATGTATACTTACCTTTATGAGAATTTTTTTGTTTTCCAAAGTGATGTCATTCCACAGTCCCAGTTACTTCAAATCCCTGCAAACACTTAGTATTGTTAGGCTTTTTAAATTTAACCATTCTAATGGTCGTAACTGTGTCTCAGTAGTGAGCTTTACCCTGGGTTGTAAATTTTTCGTAAAATTTGTGATTTTACAAGGTCATCCCAGTACTTTTCTTAATGTTCTTGATCCCAAATACAGCAAAAGAATAAATTTCAATTCTTTCTTGTGACCATTTGAAAGGTTATCACATCTCCTTAATTATAATAGGTAGACTCAGTTTCAACGACGAGGAAAAAACAAAGTACTATATACCACATTTTAGTCAAGCCTATATTTTTCTAATCATTCAAAAACAGAAGCTGTTCCTGGAGACCTGTGATACCTTTTCCTACCGCCTACATAAATATTTTATACAAAGCATTGGCTTTTTTTAAAATCAGGCTTGTTGCTTTTCCATGTTCTAGGTAAGTGTACCAGTTACTCATCAACTTGATTGGCTTGGGAGCCAGCCAGGAGGTTGGTGGAGCACATCTCTTGGTGCGTCTGCATAGCTCACAGAAGCATGACCTTGGATACTATGTATGGTGCTGGCCCCTTTCTCTGTGGTGCTGTCCTCCACTCTGCTTCCTGGTGGCCATAAGCTAAGCAGCTTTATTCCTCCAAGCCCTTCTGCCCTGATGTTTTTGCCCTGTAGACAGTCAGTTACAGACAGACTCCCTGAAACTATGAGCCAAGTTAAACCTCTCCTCTTTTAAGTTTTGTGCCTTTGGTATTGTGTCCCAGTGACAGGAAAGTGACTAATATGGTAACTTTCATTTTTTCATTTGAATTAAGTAATCTCACTTACATAATCGAAACAGCCAAAAAAGAGTTGCAGAACAAAATGAAGAGACATACCACATATTCCTTTTAGATTAGGACAAGGTTTTCTAAGGAAGATCTGAACTACATTGCTTCAGGGTGGGAAGAAAGCAAAGCTGAAGTTATACAGCTAAAAATCAGCTAAGTACCTTTTAATCTGGTTACTAACTTGACACTTTTAAATTGTTCATGTGATGGGCTACAGCTGTGGAAGGGTCACTTTCTCAGTTGCAGATGATGACTTACATCCAGGGGGAAAACACACACATGTGCACACAAACACACACTCTTGCACACAGCTCATTTACTAAAGTTTCAATATATGTTGTGCAGCCCTGCACTTAAACATCTGGTGGGGGGGTAAAACTGAAAATTATAATAAGCCTAAGCTAACTGAGATATCATTTAATAATAAATAATAGCCATATAAATGAAAATATCCACCTTAATTTACAGAATAAATAAATTCTGATAATTCTTGTATTTCATTGTATACACACCCATTCATAATGGCTTTTATTTCACTGTAAATACAGCCCTTCATTTCTCAACAAAGTACAAATAATTTCCAAAAGTTTCCATGGTAGAAAATTAAGGATGTCAGAGTGAGGAGTTCTCTTTTCTCAAAACTTACCTCCTATATAATCTATATGATCTCCAACTTTCTAACAGTTAATTTGATAAATGAATTTTTCTTTGCAATCAAACATTACAGGGAAAGTACGATGTTGCTCTTTGCATTCTGGGAGAACTCATGGGTCTTGCCCTCCTACATTCAAGAATGAAGGGGGTACAAATAGGCTAACGAAGAGATATCAAAAGAACTTTATTTGGGAGGGTTTCCTATGAATTTATATTTCCTAGACTGGCCCCCATTGACAGTTTTAGATCAGGTGACTAATCTTGAATTAAATGATCTTCTCCTATCTCCTACCTGACATTCCATGTAGCCCAGATCCTTTCACGACTTGCCTCAGGTATCTTGGAAGTTTAGCCCAAATACAAACTTAGCCTGTGAACCTTGGCAAAGTATTCTGCTGTCCTGATCCAAGACTTCATCAGCCTGCAGCACGCTGTCTCTTCCCTCTGGAGAACCCAAGGAGCTGGCTTTACTCTGTTTGTGTTGGGTGGCCTCCCCAAGACGAGCTTGACTTGTCCTTTCCCAAAGTTCCATGTCTCTTCCCTGATATTCATCACCACACCCAGCAGGGAAAGTAAAAATCTTGGGACCATATCAAATATAAAAATGTCTATAGTTTTTTTCGAAATGGCTGGTTTAGTCCTGGACTCCCTCCCTTGCTATCCCTCCTGCTCCACTTCCCAGTAGCATCCTTGAGCATAGTTTGGCCATCTTTGATATATCCTGAACACCACTTTGGCTAATCTTTTTTCCTCCCATGCATCCCACAGCACTTTATGAAAGTCTATAAAAATCATATTAAAGACTATGAGGCAGTCTACAAAGTGTATTACTCCTGTTTTGGTTATTCTTGCAATTAAGGTAAAATGGTTTTCTACATAATATCTCTTCATGTATGAAGAATTACAGTCAATGAAATCTCAAAGCATAAGCCTAATTCTCTTCAAAATACATCCTGCTATCTCTTCGGATTAACAAGTATGTTGAGGAGAACTGTAGTTGTAATATAGTGATTGCAGTAAATCTCAAGCTAACTTTCTAAAAGAAAGTACTCTAAAACCCATGGAAATTGAGCAAGTGAAAACACTTAATAAAATTTGTGAGAGGAGAAAAGAGTGTTATAACTCTCATGCTTTTTAATGAAAAAGGTATAACAAGTGAAGCATTTTTGTCCTAACATCATATTCAGTAGATAGACCATGATACTTAAAGAATACATAAGAATATAATCAATGTTAAGGGTGAAAATTCAAACTGGAGCATTTGTTTTTCTAGAGAAAAACAGTTTTCTATCTCACAGCAAGTACTAAAATCCCATATGGAATATGGAGTTAAATATTTTTAAAGGGGAATTTTTTTCCTTAACTCATGTTTAGTTTATCTAAAATTCAATATTTCAAGAAACAAAAGTTAAAATAAAATGCTTTTTACCTATTAAATTTACAAATATTAAAGATACATATGATGTGGTTGATAGGGTAGAGATAAGTGATTCCTCATCCATGATTAGTATGAGTTTAAACTGGTAATTTCTGAAAAGCAATTCAAAAATATGTATCAAAAACCATAGAACTGCATGCATTGTGACCTAAATAGACAAGTACCAGAGATTAGGCGCAAGAAAATAATCAAAAATTATTCAAAGATGTGGATACAAGGATAGTCACCATAACAGCATAATTTGAAATAAAGCTGTGAAAAAAGAGGTTGGTTTGGTTTATAAATGGAAATACAGTGGCAAATCAGTACACAAAGCAAGTGGGTAAAGCCCTTGCTCCAAACATCTATTTTTATCCACACATTTTCATAGGAATACAGGAGCTGAGCACCCAAGGTTATTAGGAATGCCTGATGTTAGTTAGCATGGTGGTCCTGGAGGAGGCCAGATCATACAAAAGGACAATAAAAAGTGGAGGCTGGGATCAAAGAGAAAAAAAAAAAAATCCCTCTACATTGACATCATATTGGTTCCAGATATCTGAGACTTCAATATGCCTGGTTGGCTCCAAAGAGCCTTTGACCACCTGGAGAGGCTGATAGATCACAAAGAAAGCATGTAGACCTTCTTCTTACAAAAAGAACTGCGTAACACTGAATTTCTGACAAGCTGGTGAGCCTTCATTCCATTCGGCCTTAGGCAGTCCTGGTTTATTCCTGTGGCCTGGGGGAAAATAGTTAATAGGCACCTCCTTTTACTCTCCACTGTGCCTGTTCTCTGTATGACAAATTATATGGTCACTCGAATGAACTATATATCTTAATTTAAAAAATTTCAATCATCCTAATGAAATGGTGTTTTGGCACAGTGGAATTATACTACAGAGCATGAAGTGAAATAGCTCAACATAATCCAATATGGTATTTGCTAAGGGTGCTATCCACTGTATTATGCTGGTTTTTGTTTCTTTCTGTTTTGTTTTACTTTTGAGAATTGATGATAAGCACTTTTCTCTTATCTCAGTCATAGTGTGAATGTGTTTCTCCTGAGTATCTGTTATATTTTTGTTTACTGAGCTTCAAATTGCAGATTTTTCCTATTTCCCACTTTCGATTCCGCTATTGCCAAATTCTTGGAGCCAAATGTATAATTCACCTTCAGTTTAATCAAGGCCTTCAAGTTCCAGGAGATAAATGATTAGGTCCCTAATTTACCATTTGACTTCTCCTTCAGAGTATAAGCACTTTTTTTTTTATTGCTAGGTTTCAAAACGGAAGAAATATCATTCTAACCCCTGACCACTAAGCAATAGCAAATTTTTGTTCTCCAAAAATATATTTGTGTGTGTGTGTGTGTGTGTGTGTGTGTGTGTGTGCCACTTACAGATCACATCTGTCAGCTCATCCTTCAAACACTGCTGTAGCAGTGACATGCCCTCAGAGTTCCAACAAGAATGGGACCCCAGGGCGCTGGGGATTTAGCTCAGTGCTTAGAGTGTTTTGCAAGCACACGGTCCTGGGTTTGATCCGTGGCACCCAAAAGAAAAAGAAAAAGAAAAAATGGGACCCCAAGGCTCTGTTCCCATGATGAGGTGCTGAATTTATCCCTGTAACTTCTGTGTCCTGCCGGTTTCTGGATTTGTGTTATGGGCTCTGTGTCACAGATAGCTGTCACGCTAAATGGCACAGGTGACTTAGGCTCTGATTTATTTAAGGATGTGATACAATTTTCCTGCAATTATTAAAAGGCAATAGAAGCAGCTATTTGGCAGAGTTCCAGGCTAGCAAGCAAGCCTAGTACTGACTTTTGCCACTTGCAACTCTGGTTAGCGAAAGGTCAGAACATAAATTCACCAGGAAAGAGATACTTTAGGCAACAACATATTCTGATTTTTTTTCTTCCCAGTGGCTCCTTGGACTGAGCATCAACATTTTTCAGTTGTAAAGATATGTTTTTTAAAAGAAATTATCATGCTCTCTTTGCAACTTCTCTGTAAATCTAAAACTATTCTGAAATTAGTTTAAAACAAAAGGATAGGTTTTTTTTGTTGTTGTTTTTGTTTTTTTAATGCATGAGTGCTAGCTTTTAGGACTGCTAAAAAAATATTTACAGTTCTCCAGACTCCAGGCACATGGCAAGATCATAATTCCTGGACTCCTACAGTAGGCAGGGTCACGTGACCACCTTTGGCCAATGAAGTAGGCTGGAAGTATTTCTTGGCCTAGCAGTTAGTTGCTAATATTGTAAGACTCGATTTTTCTTCTGCCATGTTGATACAAAATGTCTGAGATAGTGAATGTTCTGCCACTATGGTCTTCAGTAATGGTGAAGGAAAGTCCCAGCTAATTATCAAAGGCCATGTTTGTGAATAAGATATAAACCTTTATTTTTCAAGCTACTGATATCTGAAAGCTGCTTTCCCTAAATATAACCAAGCAATATGCCAGGACTTTGGGGAGAATGGCGAAGCCTAAGTTTATTTCTGTATATTCTGTGTGTTTTATTAAATGGGCCCTTAAACTCTTTAGTATAACTAAGTGTTCCTCTTTGTCCAAAAACACTTCAGATTAACATCTATTGGTCTGGAATAATTAATCAGAGTTGCCTTTAATCAAATGATTCAATTTACATAACAAATTACACAGTAGCTACTGTTACCTCTAGGAAACATACTAAACTTCGTAATATGTATTCCTAACTTGATTTTTACTTTCATTTTTCTAATTTATTTGAAAATTTCTCCATTATGCTGTAATTTTTTAATTTCTCCACTGACAAACTGATGCAAGTGTTGTACAATATGATTCACTTTATTTAATTTTAAACTGATTTTAAATTAATGTATCTAAATAAAATTTTATTTTTAAATCTCTGTGAAGAAGAGCTTTCTCCCTTTTAATGCTTTTATGGGTCCTCCACTTAATATCACTGCCCTTCACATTCCTGAAAAGCAACCCACTCTGGTGACTGATTGCTTTGCAATTGACTAGATGGTGTGCCGTGAGTGTTGTGTCGGTCAGTCCTTAGTAGCAAGCAACAGCAGTGAACTGCAGCTGAGTTAGTAAGGAAAAGGAATTCATTATGAAGATTATGCATAATCTATAGATTCAAAGGAAGAACTTGAAGCTAGGGAGCTATGTAAAAATCCCCTCAGCTGGATCCTTCTTCCGTGAGGAAACAGCTTCAACTGATTGGCCCTGAGTCATAAGAGAAGGGTCTTCTTCTTTACTTCTTCAGTACCAGCTCCTGAATCAAATTTGGACAAAAGTGTTCAGGCTGATATGTTTTGTGAGTGTGGTCCACTGCAAAGAAGCTTGGAAAAGCAAACGTCGTGCATTTTCAGTGTCTGTAGTAAAGGACAGTCTGTTCCACACCAAGACACAGAGGATGAGGAGCTAAATACTCCCTTGACATTTTACTAAGGCTTTAGATGTTGAACCAGAATGAGCAAAGAGCCAAAATAAATGACAAGTGTCTATTTTAGGTGATGCAGTCCAATACAGAAATTCAAGAGATCATTAGAGTGTGCGCTCACGTGTGGCTTTTCAGTCTACATGTGACCAGTATTCACAGTCCAGTTATACATCCCTATGAACCTGGACCATTTTCACTATTTGAAATGGCAGATGTGTTCACTCACTTTACACTCATTTTCAAGATCTTTCTTCACTAATGCCTTCACAGAACAATGATGACAAGGAAGTAAAATATCCTCTTTTCACCACCAAAAAGCAATCTGGAGTAATATCTCTACGTATTAGGTGAAGTAGCAATAATCTTCATGAGCAAAGCTGGCCCCAGAGTTACACAAAGTCCCATTGCCCCCTTATGTGAATTCATCTGCCCTAGAGTCACAGAGTCAGAAAAAAAGACAAAAACTAAAGTCAGAAACCAGTGTCGTTACTCAGTCTCAATGTGCCCTCGAATATCCACTCGTTGAATTTTTACGTCCTCTGAAATGAGGCATTTGAAAGCAACTACAAACCCCCAAAGTCCTTCCAGATCTCAAATTCTATAATCTAGAAAATCTTAATCTAAAACAATCAGAAAGGATTGTGCCCAAGTATAACCTCCTGACCTGAGTGTGGTATTAGTGCATAGCAGGTAGCTAACAAATTCTGATTGAATGAGTGATTACTAATGAAAGGATGAACACACAAACGAATGGTGAATGAACGAATGTTTGATTCTTTGCTGAATGCAACATAATGAGGCCAAGGAATAGCTCTCCTTTGAATTCTCTCTGATCATCACTTACTTTTTCAGCTTCTCCCCTTTCCCCAGACTAACACAATCACTAAAACTCGCTGGGTAAGATGCTCTAATAGTTCAATTTTTTCACCTACTTTTTAAAAAACCTTATTGAGATATGTTTCAGAAGCCATATCATTCACCCATTTAAAGTGTACAATTCATCGATATTTAGTATATTCACAGATTGAAACCATTGTCACAATCTGATTTTGTAACATTTTTATTGCTCCCACTGAAAAAACTATTAAGAATCACTCTCCATTTTACCTCCTAACTTCCATCCATATGCAACCACTAATTTACATTCATTCTCAATAAATTTGCCTCTTCTGGACATTTCCTACAAATAGAATCATAATATACATGCTCTTTGTGACTGACTTCTTTCACTTAGAGAAATGTTTTTAAGGGTGTCCATGTCATTGCTTTCTATGGCCAAATAATACTTCATTGTATAAATATAAAACTTTAAATTTATTCCTTCATCAGATGAGCACTTTTTCACTATATTTTGTTATTTTCTTAGTGGTTTCTCTAGGTACTTCAGATTATACTAACTTAATTCCGGTAATATATAGAAATGTGGTTCTTATATACCTCTATTCCTACTTTTTCTTTTTTGTGTTATCATTATGCATTTTAAACACAGGTGTGATCTTCCCCATACTTTGTTTTGGTTAAAGTCTGTTGTTTGGGTAGACCTTGAAGCTCTTTATTCCTATGGTCCTTTTCTTGCTAGATGATACCTCTGTGCCACTACTGTAAAATGAGGGGGCTGGGACAGTGACTAACTTCTTTCTTATGATATACCTGACTCATAACAGAGTATGGGCTAGGGCAGCAGCCTCTGTTCTTCTCCACTTACATTTCCTAGCATGTAACTTTTACCTTACAAGCAAGACTGGCAAATGCAATCAGGGTCCCAGTATTCATGGCCTGCCATGCTTGAAAGCACTTAGGCCCTGTGCATAAGGACAGCTAGGAGAAGTAAATCTGAGACTCCTCTTTTCTGGGACTAGAGCCTCTGCAACATGGAGCTGGGAGAGGAAATAAGAAATTCCGATGGTCTGCTTCCCCCAGGGAGATACACAGCCCTCAACAGGAAGCTGGGGACAGAGGAAGCCCTGTGTTTTTGGCGGCACCCACTTCGACTGGAGATCCCGTCATGCTGAACTGAGAGCAGTTTGTGGCTCAAATACCATAGATTCTTGCTGTTCTTACTGATATATTTTCTTAGATAAAGCTTGTTTTATCTATACTTCAAGAATAAATGTACTTCCCACCTCACTCCAGAAAGAACCACATATATGGAAAAATCAACCAATAACAAATGCTGGCGGGGCTGTGGGGAAAAAGGAACCCTCCTCCACTGTTGGTGGGAATGTAGACTGGTCCAGCCACTGTGGAAATCAATATGGAGATTCCTCAAAAAACTACAACTGGAGGTTCCATTTGACCCAGCTATTCCTCTACTGGGGATCTTCCCAGAAGAATTAAAATCATCATACCACAGGGACATTTGCACAACCATGTTTATAGCAACACAGTTTGTAATAGCTAAGTCTTGGAAACAGCCTAAATGCCCAACAACAAATGAATGACTAAAGAAAATGTGGTTTTTCTACACAATGGAGTACTACACTGCCATAAAAAAGGATAAACTAGAGTCATTCATATACAAATGGATGTTCCTTGAAAACATACTTTTAAGTGAAATAAATCAGACACTCATGAGTACACATCGAATTGTTTCTTTGATATGAGAAACCATAACTGTAAATAAGGACAAAGAGGTGTAATAGATATTATATAAAAGGAAGATAATATACAAAGGAGAGGAGTACTAGAAAGAAAGAAGGGGAAAAGCAGAAAGGCAACAAAGGAAAGAAAAGGGAAAATATGGAAAATGATGAATAAACCTGCTGTAAATAGGGAGGGAGGGAACAGAGGGGAGGGGTGGGGAAGAGGGGGGAGAACCAAGATGCATCATGTATAGGTACAGAATAAATGTAATGAATGTGACCATTGTATGTAAAATGTACCCATACATGTTCTTGGTTTAAAATAAAAAAAAAAGAATAAATGTACTTCATCCAAGTACATTTCCAAAGATTTTAATTTTCCTTTTTTTTAGTAAGTTTTACCATTTATCAATGCTTCATTGAGCAAAATGTCTACAACAATCTCTCATCACTCCACCATTCCAGAATTCATCTCACTCATCTTGAATAGTCTTTTGAAATTCAAAAAGTTTGCATTAATAAGCCATAAAATTTATATTACCAAATATTCTTAAAGTTAAACTATGCTGTCATCCTTTCTCCTTCATTCTCATCCTGTTTACTCTATCAAAGAAACAAGTAAAAAGAATCAGAAAAGTCAGTATGTTGATTTTTACACAATATTCTAGGAACCAATGGCTAACTGACCTATCATGCAAGTAACTTTTAAGATGCACCCAGCCCATCTAGTTTCATGCAGACCAAATATTCAGCAGCGGTTTTCTCCCAGTTTTTTGTCTTACGTTTAATTTTAAGTACACTTGCAATGTCACACGCCATTCTGAGTTTCTCCCTTGCACTGGATATGCAACATATGCTCCCCACATATACTCAGAAAGGTGATGTCACTCTAATGACCCAGTAGGGTGACATCAGCCCTAACACACTGAGCCACATCCACTGGGAAGCAACTTTCAAGTCTTGGCTAATTACTTGATATTGCAGTGTACTTACTGAATACTGTACTTGACAAAATCCAATGTTGTCAACAGTTTAAATACATTTCCAGTAATGCTTTTATTATCCCCTACACTTTGCTTGTATTAGACACAGAAGAGAAAACATGTTTCTATTTCAATGCAGTTACATAAAGTCCTATCTAACTCATGCGTCGGCAAATTTAATGGATACCGTCTATCCAATCTCATTTAGTCATGACTAAAACTGTAATAGTGTGCCAGCCAAGACCTGACTCTAATAGAATTACAGTTGGTCTCCTCTCCCCTTCCATTAATAGAAAAACCACTGATAAATCAAAACAGATTATATTTTAACAGGTTGTATACTCTGCTGGCAGTTGTTTGATCCAAAATCAATTTTCAGAAATTTCGAGTGAATCTATCAGACAATTATTGGTCTTATCCAAAATTTGGGGGTTCCAATCTGTAGCCAGTCCAAGGAAAGCTCTTGTAAGTATTTTAATCCTTTGTGTTTAGAAATTGCTAAGAACGTTTGTTTCTCTTTGTAGTGACCCACTCCTACCCACAAGCCCAGGTGGAAATGAGGTGATAATTTCATCTACAGAAGAGGTGAACTCTATCTTGAATGATTCAGGAAGATTATAGACAATATACAGACTTCATTTTGAGCTAACCCAAAAGATTATTATTAATATACTAGAAGACTGTGCTGAGTAAGATCCTGTGGCTGCATACAGAGTCAGTGAGAGAGAACATTGAACCATTAGAAGGGTCCGTCGGGTACATAAGGGATGAGAAAGGGAGAACCCGTGTCACCTGTGTGCCACAGAGTGCCAGATGTCTAGACCCAATGACTCTGGTGTTGCTTTCAGGTGTGTGGTGCTGTGCTTAATGACACTGCCATTATCCATGTCACCGTTCTCCACAGGGTGGCCGTCTGCCTAAGACTACATTCCTTCAAAAGTATGAAGCGTGTGATATCAGTGTGCTACAATCATCCTGCTGCTCTTAGGTTCTCTTACTGGAATCATGTCTAATCCAACAATCTTCTTTACACTGAGTGCTGTCAGAAAATTGTTCTTTTAAATTCTATAACAAATGTTTCTAACATTAAGAGTGCCCATAGGAAAAGAAAGAAGCATTTCTCACTGAGCTGATTTCAGGAGTTTATATACACAACATAGAAGGAATTTTTATGACTCAATAGCAAAAAAACAAAACCTAATTTAAATACTGACTCACAAATGGCCAACAGGTTTATGAAAAGTGGGTAGTGTAACTAATCATCTGGGAAATGCAAATCAAACCGCAGCAAGGTATCACCTTACGCCTGTTAGGATGCGGAGTGTCAGAAAACGAAAGGTGGTAAGTATTGGCCAGGAGACAGACTAAAGAGAACCCAGGTATACCATCGGTAAGAATGTAAAGTGATATAGCCATTATGAAAAACAGTATGAAGATTCCTCAAAAAATTGAACTACCACGTGACCCAGCTGTCTCACTTTCGGGTTTATATTCAAAGGAATTGAAATTAGGATCTACAAGTAATACTTGTACTCCTATTTTCTTTGCAGCATTATTCTCATTAAAACAGTCTAAATGTCCATTGAGAATATGTGGTATTTACATACAAGGCAATATTATTCTTAAAAATGAAGGAAATCCTGCCATTTGCAATGATAGAGATGGGCCTGGGTAAGTGCTTGCTAAATAAATTTTGTCAGGCACAGGAAGACAAACTGTCTATATATCTTGTTTGTGTATAGAATCTAAAATAATCAAATTCAAAGAAGCAGAGAGCAGAATGGTGGTTTACCGGGGACTAAGAGGAGGGAGAAAAGGAGAGATGTTAATCAAGAGGTACAAAGGCTCAGTTATGCAAGATGAGTAAGTTTTGGAGACCTAGTATAAAACATGATGACTATAGGTAGCCATATTGTACTGTATACGTGAAATATGCTAAGCTGGCAGTTCCTAATCGTTCTCACACCCAAAGAAACCAAAAAAGGTAACTACATGAAGTGACAGATATGTTAATTATCTTGCTTATGGTAATTGTTCACAGGTACACACATGCCAAATCGTCAAACCGCATAACTTAAATATACACAATTTTTAAAAAGTGAAAAAATTAAGCAATAGTTGAGACAGGAAGAGTGTCCCACACCATATTAGTATAAAGTGGTCAATTTAAGGCAGAATTTTTATTCATTTAGGAGGATCTGCAAATGAGTGTCATTTTCTAGACTCCCATGGCACACAAACACTCATGCCTCCTGACAATATTTTTAGTTCCCTTCTGTTAGCTCTTATAAAACCACTTTTTGACTTTTCTTAGAGTTCAAGTGCTTCGGTGACAAAAAGATTTTCAAATTAAAATATCAACGTCTCCAGTTATTCTGATGTAAAAGCAGCTTATACATAAATGGCTAAATTTTACTTTCTTGAGTCCTAGAATAGGTTGATGCTTTTAGTCTAAGTAGCTTTTCATTTTAATTGCAGTTGAAATCAGTGCTACTCAAATTGTGGCCCGTGGTCCAGAGTTGGTCCACTGGTTGTTGGTGAGCTGTGAAAAGTATTAAAATGAAGAATAAGCACTTAGAAACATTTATTGCAATTTGACAAAGTACCTTTATGACCACTATATCCAATGATAACAAATTTAGAATTGATTTTTGTTTATATTTTCGCTTCATTTTATACTGATTCATTTTAATGTGGTTGGTAATAATACCAGTCCATGAGGGACTGAAAATAAACAAAATCAATACTTTACCACAGAGTTCAGAAAAATTGAGCATTAGTCTATGACCCCTTCTGCCTTTCCACCTAGTCTCATATGAAGAATAATGAGTAATAAATATATATTTTCCTATTTACGTTTTCTATAAAATCTAATTGTATCTTTGTGTTAACGTTGTATTTCTGTGTAACAAATCACCACAAGATTATCATTTTAAGATGCTACCCATTCATTAGCTCATCAATCTGTAGGTCACAAGTCCAGCATGGATGGCTGGATTCTTTGTGCAGTGGATCATGTGGCCAACATCAAAGTGTTAGCTGGTCTCAGTGTTTGTCTTGGGGCTCTCAAGAAAAGTGCACCTACACTCATTCTTCTTCTTAGTAGAGTTGAGTTCCTTGTAGTCAGCTCTCGGCTCCTAGACACTGCGATATTTTTTTATTTTTGTCACTTGATCCTTGTTCTTTAAGCTAATGAAAGTGTGTGGGCTGCTTTTTCTTCTTCACCCCACTGATCTCTTCTGTGACCAGCCAGGAACATATGCCTTTGTACTGAGGTCCAATCCATATAGGTAATCGCCGTACTTTAGAGTCAGCAGTGCCTTGGAACAAAACCCATTCACAGAGTGAGCCCCGCCATGTTTACTGTCCCCTGGGCCACCCTGCGCACCATGCCGAGTCAGGCAGAGGGAATCCTGCAGGCCATCTTAGAATTCTGCCTGCCATGTGCTCCGTTGAATTTCACATCTGACTTTGGCAATTGTTTTCTTTGGATGCTGGCCAGTAAAGACTTTTGGCTATTGAATAACATTCTTTTCATAAATCTATCCCTTATTTGGAGAGAGCCTCACTTTGTGTAAAATGGGTTGAGAATGTTTAATAATTTCAGTAATCAAAACGATACTCACTACATATCTCCTGTTTAAAAAATAGCAACTGCTCCTGCATACTATATACTAAGGATGTTTTAATGTCTCAAATTTCAAAGGGAGCAAGTGAAATAAAATTACTTTCTTTAAAAATTAATTTGTGTACATTTTCAATATTCTTTTTTTTAAGTTTCTCATTAAGAGTTATTTGAAAGGAATGCCTGTGGTTCTTGCTAATTTATTATAGATTCATCCTTTTATAATGTAAACGAGTGAAAGTGTGTGGACTTTATAATGTAACTAACAAAGCATTCCAATTAGAGATAGAAATAGATGTATTACAAATAATTTAAGTAATGATTTTCTTTCCTGTAAATACAATTTATGTCTCTATTTAAAGCTGGAATCAAAGGAAGCTTGTTTTTGGAGATAGAGTTGGGAGATATAGTAAGTAATAGAAACACTGTTTAAATCAAATACCATTCGTGGTCTCTGTTAGCATTTTAGGGTCCAAGATGAAACAAGATGGAAAAAGTGTATGATCCCTTGATAAGTATAATTTGCAACAAGTTGGCAAACTAGTAGGAATTTAAAGCCAAAAATAGCAGTTTTGCTGTGTAATTTTTTTTTGCAATGACTTTATAGCTCCACATCCCTTCTTGCATTACTCATTTTGTAAAATGAAGAGAAAAATATATTTTTTAAAAACTTATTTGAAATAAATTACTCCAGCCAATTGACCAGTTTAAAGAAAATATTCCATGGGCTGATGGTACTTTGAGGTTCTGTATGAAAAAAAGAAAACCTAGTACCTTTGACACTGAGAGTAACAAAGCCAAGGATAAAGTAACACTTTCGGACAGTGAAATACCCTCTGTTTAGTAACATGGCTGGTTTAATTAAGCTAACAGTACCTAAAGTAGTACCTAGTTTCTGAATTCTAATTTAATTCTACCAATATTTTCATTGTTTTTCCATGTTAACATTTCTCTGTCAGATTTATCTTAAGCACTGCAATCAAGAGACTTCAAGAACTATTGCTCCCCGGCATAAAATAGACAGCTGGTTGCAGAATACTGTAAGCCTTACAAGCTCTGCCCTGTGAGGAAATAACAGGTGTTTGAAGCCAGAGTAAGATGGAGTCAACCGTTTTCATTACATAAGCTCAGTTTTGATCCTTGCCTAATGTCTGGAATATGAGGTTTCTCCAGACTTCAGAAGACCGGAAGGTAAGTCCTATGTCCACTGGTTCCTCACTCTGACCGCATATCAGCTCTCCACACATCTGTAGATGACTGTATCCAGAAACTTAGCCAGTGCGTGACCCAAGCACTGGCAAATGCCTGGAAATGATGAGTGTGTTCATAGTCTGATAATCTCTTATCACCCTATTGATGGAGAGGGGATTCCCCACTCTGAGTAGTAGGAGATGGCAGAACACCCAACCCTTGACCTTAGACAGGTAACAGTGACACAGTTCACTAGTCACATATACTCCCAACATGGAAGGGGAGGACATGCCACACAGGGCCACAAGGCATGGGGCACCCTCAGAGATAAACTAAACAACCAGGCAGGCTTTGCAGTATCAAGATGGTGAAGTGCTCCTCAGTTCTCACGGGTGGGTGTGATTGATTTGCGTGAATTTCACAGATTGCCTTTGGGTTGAGAACTAGGCTGAGTGCCCCTGGCCTAGCTAATGAGGGAATTTGCAAAGTGGGCACCTTCTGCAATTAGTGTGGATCACAGCCGGTCAGAGCAGGGGAACTCAAAGTCAGGGCTTTGGTGTCACATGAGGTTCAAAGATGTCAAAGTAACACTTGAAACATTTGGTCTTAGACAGCCCCTCCAGCTCTATCAGGACAAGCAGCAAACCCGAAGCACCAGCCATGGCAAAACTTCTCTGCAGGTATCAGTAATAGCAACAATAATAACAGCAACAGCGATTCCAGGACCTTCTCTGGAAGGTCTAGGGAGAAGGAAATTCTCAACACTGCCCTTCCTGACAACCGCTGACCATGATTCTCATAATATTTATTCACATATTTGTCTTGTTCACTCCTTGCCTGAGTGATTCCCCCACTCCACCCTGGGGCAGGACCAGACTGCTCCAGGAGGGGACTTGGTACACGCTCATACTGCTCTCTGCTTACTTCCCTCCTGGCACAGAGACTGTCTATAATGGGCTGTGTCTGTTTTTCTCCAGGAAAGTGCTATTGAACTTTTATTTACATGAAATGATTCATTTTCACCTTTTTGTCCCCCTCCCCGGTAGCTTAGAAAATGCCAAAAAACTCAAAGTACTTCATTCTGATGCTGAATCATCTTTAGATGTTCTTGGAATACAACTCTGATTCATCAAAGTACCTGTCACAGGAGGAGCCTTGTGGGTGACCCAAGTGCAGCAGCCTTCCTCACACCAGGGTACCCCACCAAGGGAAAATGGAGTGTGTGAGAGAAAGAGGGAGTTGGGGGAGGTGACAGAGAGACGGAGAGGAAGAAATAGAGAGAGAGATTCCAGGAAGCAGTGCCACCAATAACACGTGTCGCTCCCGATGACACTAGGAGCCAGATTCTGGACTTCACGGCCAGCCACCAGGGGAAGTTTTTGCCGGTACAGTCACTACATAAACTCCCATTTGGTCTTTTTGGTCCCCCTGCCCTGCAGGCATCCTGTCAATTTTCTTGACTTTATTTCACAAGTTTTCTGAACCTGCACGTCCTCCCTGCGTGGCAAGTGCCAGCAGGACCGAGGTCACAGCAATGCTCACTGCTGGGGTTTTCAGGAAGGTGACGGGAAGCAGCTGCTCAGTCCTTGGTTACCGAAAACCACCTGCTGCCTCAGTGAGGCAGCACAGCAGCCACTCCAGAGAATTCAGCCATCTGCTTTGATGCTAGCCTTGTCCATTCGTTCATTTGTCCAAAAACTATTCCCAGAACACTGACTATTTACAGGCATCCCCACCACTGCTGCTTTGGTCCTACCCGGATCTGCTCAGGGAAAGAGGAGGAGAGGAGTGCTGGAAGCGCAGGTGCACCGAAACCGTCCCAAACCCCTTAAGTCAGCTCAAATGCTTGATCAAACAGAACATAAATTTTAAAATACCTGAAGGTCTTATGCAGAAATAATCCGCCGGAGTCCATTGTTTTGGACTGAGCTCTCACACTGGGCCCAACAGACCAAACTAAATTGGGGTCACTCCTGCTGAAGTTTCACGTCATCAACTCAAGAGCAATTTTTATCTGACCTGGGGCGGGGGAGAATAGCCAATCGTAGCCAGCAGGATAAAGGAGTCCCCTCTACTTTAACTTTACAAGGAAAGTAACTTTGAAACCACGAATCCACTTTTTGTTCTCTGTTTTTATTTTCTTCAACCCTATTTTATTTTATAAGGGGAGGTGTTGGCAGATCCTAGAGTCACAAATAAAAGCCAATTCAGTCTTTAAACAGATGCTGTTGTAATTTTGCCTTTTGACATATCAAACCCTGTGAATGTTACCTTCAATACCCGCAGGTCTGCTTTGGCCCTATTCTTTGAGTATACTGAGCCAAGAGTGACATTATTTTCCAAGGTACAGGAATCAGATATTGTTTCTAGTAAACATATTATTTTAAAAATCCTACTTATATAAGCAGACTATTGGAATCCTCAAATGAAGCTGAGGGGGAAATTTCTTCTAAAATGCTAAGAAAAACATACAGATCACAATCGCATATTTAAAAAAAGCAATGTCTTCACTAATATGAAAGAAAATTAATGGTTTTATTCTTCTGACCCTTATTGTTGTAAATGTTCCATCACATATATTTATTATTATAAATATTTCATCACATATATTATGAATAAATAATAAATTTCATTCAGCCTGTTGAAAATCCTAATTTTCAAATGCTAACCTCAGAAATAAAAATTAGAATTACCAAACTCATGAATTCTTTTAGAAAACAGTGGAGACTAAGAAAGCCTGTCATATACATAGGGACTCAAAAAAGTAAAAGACTTGTTTTTACTTCTTTTTGTAAACTAAATAAAAAAGCTTTCCCAAAACCAGCTAGAGAATTTATTGTTGAAGTGATCATGTGTTAAATATACTAAATATTCCAGATGGCCCTGAGATCAATGAGAAAAGGCAAGGGGTTTGAGCATCTCAATTTTCAATGGGGTGAGGTCATGAAGTTACAAGAATTTAATTTAAACGAAAACACACGCGCACGCACAAAAGCATTAATCTTTTCAAGCCTATAAAAGATTCTATGTGTTTATCTTTTAATAAACAGCATATGCTTTTATGTTAAGTGAGAACCATTGTTCTCACTTAAGAAATACGTAGAAAGGTTGTGTTCTTTACTAGTATCAGTGCCATGGTGGAAAGAAGTGCAGAAAAAGTAGAAATCATCCGTACCTTTCAAAGATGGTCTTTTTCTGTAGCTGGTAACCTACAGAAGTAATACAAATGACAGCCAATTTCCCCAACTTCTAAATAAGATCTCCGACTGCCCAGCACCTTGTCAACTTTACAAGACCCACAGCAGAGAAAGCAGCTGTGCTGCCTGATTTCTGACCTGTAGACATGTGACCTGATAAAGAAATGAGTTGTATTTGAGGATGCTAAATTTTTAGTAACTTGTTGCACAACAATAAAAAACCGTTAAAAGGGGTGATCAAGCACTGATTCTCTTCTTTTAACTGAAATTCTAAATTAGTCAACCTGGGTCGTCGTTCCTCCTCCCTGCCCTATGTCACCCGCAGTATTTCTAGTCCTGCTTTACCTCCGTCCACTGGGTTGTCACACCTCAATCCTTGGACCACCTCATGAGAACCCCTGCCTGGTACAATGCCTGAATCTCTACCCTCGAAGGTCCTGAAACCTCTCTCTCAGTTCGCCCCAACAAAGAAGGCATGACCCATATATATTCTTACACAGTGTATTTAGTGTATTTGGCTTATTTCAACCCAGAAGGCCACCTTCCTGGGGGGGAAAAAAAAAAGCTTCGGTATGGAAAACATTTCAGAAGGAAATCAGGCAAATTTGGAACTCAAAGACATAGAAGGAAAAAAAAAAGTGTCAGTCCTGGGAGGTGCAGAAAATGGGCGTGTCACTAGGTCACCCTGGCAGGACCCTCAGGAAATCCAGCTTTCAGAGGCAAGATGGTGAGACTGAGTCTATCATGGCAAGTGTGAAGTGTCAGAGGGACATCCCAGCCTCCCTGAACAGCGAGCTCCCTGAGGCCAAGGTTGCTGTCTGTCTCGCTGACCTTCCGTAACACTAGTCATATTTTAAATTCTCATTAAACAGTCTTCAGTGGATTAATGGAGATGTGAGTTATTCCCTTGGCAACTGTAAATACTCAACTGGGGTTTGGAGGGAAGAGCACTGGAGGTCCTTTTATAAATTTTATTTTATTAGTACATATTTGCAGTGCATGAAGTTTATGTTCATCTTAGGGAGTAGGCATGTGTATAATACATCTTGATTCTTTTCATGCCCCTTCCCCTCCCCATCCACCTCCCTCCCTCTGTCCCCAGATCCTCTTTCCCCATTTACATTACTATCATTGCTATTTTTTGTTCATGTTTATGACATATAATGTTTACATTCATTGTAGGTATCTCTGTCAGAATAGGAAAGCCTGAGTCTAAAGCCACGAATTAACATTTAAGAGAAACCTTATTAGATGGTATTATGGACAAATTGTTATTTGTGAGGCAAGTAATAATGATTTCATGGCTGTAGTTTTGTAAGAGTCTTCTTCTGTCTGTGATATATATACTAAAATAATTGTGAGTGGAATTATAAAATATCTGGACTTTGATTTAAAATACCCAAAAAGGGGATGAAAAAATAGGGATTGAGAATTTCAAGAGGAGAAAATGGATAACTAGCAAAGACGGGTGAGATATGCAGGGAGGTTTATTGGAAAACTTGCTCTACGTTTGAGTTTATTTGAAAATAACCATGATGAAAGTTTGAAAGAAGGAAGGAAGTCAAGAATAAATTGATAGATCAATTACTTTTCATCTGCAGTCTTCATTGCACTATTAGAGTCTACTGTAAATCCAGTTTGCTGGACTAAGGATTTGCATCTGTTTCTATCTTCAGAGTTTTCATCCTCCTAATCATCAAATGTGGCCACATGGTGACCCCATGTGGGGCACTATGCCAGGGTTGGGTTGACATGAGTAAGAGATAACCATGTTATGTGAGAAAAACAATGTAAGATTCTATTTTTTCCATAAAAGTAATTAATTTGCAATTCAACATGGGATCAGACTCACTGAATAGCTACAAAATACGTGGACACAATTGTCCCTTTTTCTAACATCCTAAAAACAAGTACATGCCATTATTATCCGATTGTGTCACTACTTAAAACAGGGCATCTGATCAATTGGACTCCATCAGAGAAAGGTAGGTTGGAAAAGAGAGATCACCTGTTTCAGAGGTGGAGTTGAGGGGGGGCAATGCCCACCCAGTCGGAGGAAGCACCAGTCAGCCCCAAGCAGCCCACTGACCTGGTCCTTTAACAACAGCCCCAACAGAGAAGTTAATCTCCCTAATGGAAAACAGATACTTTTCTTACTTATGTGTACCACAGTTCTGGTCTTAAACATTTCCTGCCTCCTAAGTGCTCTGCTCAGCTAAGAGGAGGTAAAAGCATAGAAATCTGTGATGTCTCCTAATAGAGTCAGAGTGAAGTAAAAGAGACAAGAGTGCCAGAAAAGTATCTTTGTCTTCTCAGAGGTATAATAGATATTAGGTAAAAGAAAGATAATATTCAAAAGAAAGGAGAACTAGAAAGGGAAAGGAGGGGGAGGAAGGGAAAAGAGAAAGAAAGGGAAGAGGGGAAAAATGGAAAAATGTAAATAAACCTGCTGTAAATAAGGAAAGGGGGGAAGGGAAGGGGGAAAGGGGGGGAACCAAGATACATCATGTACAGGTACAAAATAACCATGACAAATGTGATCATTATGTATACAATGTACCAATACATGTTCTTGGTTAAAAAAAATAAAAAAGAAAGAAAGTATCTTTGTCTTCTCATCCTTTCTTACCTATACAGATGGAGCTCAAGGGAAAGGAAGAAGCTTGGAGAACTAATCAAATAAATGTGGTGACCAGGCAAACAGCACCTCATGCTTCGTTTATGACTAATTTCATTTCTCTGGTGACACTGGACTATAACCTAAGAAGGATGAATTCTGCTGGGTTTATTAAATATCAGTGATGTGTTTAGAGGAGATATGCAGCATTTCAGACATGTGCACAGATGCCCATTTAAGGAATAATGAAAGGGAAAGAGCACCACACTAAGGACAGGGTTTCAGAAAAATGTTCTAGAATAGGCTAATGTAGTAACCATCTGCCCCCAGTATCTGGAGACTAAATCACAATGGAGTTGACAGGGTTTGGGACTGGAGGAAAGAAAGGTCCAAGATTTAATCTTTGCTCTGCCAATGACTAGTGTGGAAGTCACTTAACCACCTTGAGCTCTGGCTTCCTGGCTTCGAAATAGGGTGATGCTTCAGCCCTGGGCAGTTATGCTGGTTATATTTGTCATTCACGTGTACAGGTACAGTGCTATGTATTGCACTGTCCTTTTGACTGTGTGAGTGTGAACCTTCTTTTGTTTGGGTGACATGGGACATGGAAATGCCATAATGAATAGAAGCAGGGCCCATCCATCAGTACCAAAGCCAGAGATGGGCCCACCCCCAGCTCCCAAGTAGCTGCAGCATGGGTGCATGACTGAGGTTGGCCAACAAAACAGTCTGACCCAGGTCATTGAATCAGTACTGAGTAGGAAGTGAGGAGCCCTGAAGAATTTATTCTGGCAGCAACAGTGGCAATAGCATCCAAAGCACTATTCTGGGAGTGGTGAAGGTTGAGTGCAGTGATGTTCTGTGTCCATTTCTTACTGTGGCGATGCCAACAGTAGTGTCATCATCATCTAACCAGATGCTTCCTGTGCTGTGGTTTTGGATGAAGATGGTCCCACCCTTTTTTGGAGCCCATTGATTGTAAGGATGTTCTAGTATCCTCCCCACAAATTCTTTTTCTAATGCTGTTAACTAGAGTTGGTTACTTTGTTTGTAACTAATAATTCTGACAAGATCAGTTAAGTATTTCCTCCCCAGTTTTCTCTCAAAGGGTAGGAGGCATAAGGCTACAAAATCCTGGGGACTTCACACAGTAGCCTCTCTGCGGGGGCAACTCCTGATCTTGGTGATGACTTGATCCACACAGGCATCTCCTGAATGTATATTGTTCATCATCCCTTCTCTACACTGGGCACCTCAGAGTTGACTTATTCTCATCTGTTCCCTGGTTCCCAGGGGTCACACCACACAGCTAATAGAGCTTCTCCATCCTCCAAGTCTTTCAGCCTCAGTCTAAGGTCTGAACTGAGCAGTCACACATAAAGAATTTCCCATCCTTGCACCACACTGAGGCAAGTGGGAGATCTATGGAATTGCCTTAGCTCTGTTTGCCTTGGCACTCAAAACTGCTACTTCCATATGCCTTACTCAGAGTGGTACAAGAAACTCCAGGGACTTACTCTCTCCCAAATTGCCCAACAAGAATTGGACACAGGACTCCTCCATATTTAAATAGCCAAACAGTCTGGGGATGTGATGGCCATTTCCTGTCACGTAGGCCAGGTAGGAGAGGGGCAGGCTGCAGAGCATATTCTTCATGACATTCTTGTGTTCTCCATTTCTCACTTGTTCTCAGTTTGAAGGATGTTATACCTCTTTCAAAGGACAGGTAAAAGTGGCCTGGACATATATATTCTTCCACATTTAAACTACATTTATTTTTAGACTAAGACTTTTATATATACATATAATTATATAATTTTTAAAGTTATTCATGAAATTAGTTTTAAAAATTCAATCAATTTTTAAAAACATAACCATATTAAAAGAGATGTAATGAAAACAGTAGATTCTGTCTACTATTAGCCCCTATTATCCCCCCAGAAACATCTTTTGAATATTTTAGCTATTTTTCTATAGTAAGATATTATCGTCTATTTATTATATACTAGCTTCCCCATATGAAGTTATATATTTAGATCTATTGTATCTCTTTCCTCATCTGTCCATCCTTCCATTAAAAATCTCATTAAAATATATTAAATCCTTAAAAGTGTAACACTGAGAGACAGGATAGTCATTTGATTGTCAAGCAACCTATTGCCAGAACATGGAGACAATAGCACCATATTTAAGTAGCTTAACTGAGAATTACAGTTGAGAAAATCTGACCACAAATATTTTTAAAAGATCATTAAAAGAGAACATAGATAAAACTTATGTATTCATAAAATTACTCAAACTGAGGAGGGATTAGGGGAGATGTTAGGTAGGCATAGGTGGAAAAACGTATCAAAATATTTTCCATACTGGAATAATCAAAATCCATACATATTTGATTTTACCAGAAAAAAATAGCATAACATAAAAAATACTTTTGGTAACTCAAGGCTAACTACCAGCTGTATTAAAAGAGAATTAATATTCCTTTAAATGATTAGAGATGAGAGAAACATTTTTAAAGCTACATTCCATATAGAAAAGAAAAAATACAGAAAATAAGGATGGGTAGTTGACATAAATACATAAAAATAACATAAGAAGGTTATAAAAGAACAAGCACGATGGTTTTAACAATAAACATAATTGGTTTAAAATTCCTTATTGAAATTCAAAGACTCACATTTTGTTTAAAAATACAATCAAATTCTATGTCATTCATAACTTCTTTGTAATCAAACAGGCCTAATTTTAAAGCTGGGCTCTGCCACATACCGGCTGGGTGATTAGGCATTTCTCTAACCACCTGTGCAACTCTGTCTCCTCATCTACACGACAGAAGTGAAAGGCCCACTTCACGCAGTTATTGAAGGGTTAAATCATATCAAGTAAATCTTATCACTTCCTATTGCACAATGTCAGTGCACTTTCACATTTAAAGAGGCCCTGTCCAAGATTCAAAAGCAAAGTGATTCTTTCTCTGTAACTCTCAAAGAACAAAAAGGAAATACAATTCATAACTTAAAAAACAACTTCTTAAAATTACTGTGTTCTCATAGCCCATAGTTTCTCAAGAGTCCCCACCCAAGTCCTCCACTGTATATACTTTTGCCTTAATAATGTACCCTCTTGTTTGCTTATTTCTTTCCCACTTGCCTCCTACATCATCCAGTCTTGACTTCTTCTATCCATTTTTCCTGATTCTGGATTTATAAATCACAAAGACCTGGCCAGAAATTCAGGTCTCTTTTTTTTTTTTTTTTAAAGTCAGGTCTTTTCTTACAGGGAAGATGAACAAAGAATTTACACTGCTAAGGCTGAGAAAAAGGAACAATGATGTAAAATATGAGTTATACTTTAATAAATTTTGTCTCCATCTTATATGTAAAAATGCCTTATACATAATACTTAATGAATACTATTTCCTTTCTCAGAGATCCCCAGCACTTCACAAATGCTTAGTCTTTGTATTTGACATATCTTCCATTAATAAAAATACTTATTTAATTCTGAAACACTAACTCTCTCAGCACGATTCCTAGTTCTGCCAAATTAGCAATCTGAAAATGGGCACTGATTCACAGGAAGGGGCTGCACTTTTAAAGCAATCTGATAATTCAGATAAAACTTAAAACCCATGTTATAATATGAATAATCACCTCCTAGAGCTTCTATCCCATGCATGAATTTTTTTCATTGCAAGGCACACCTGCATCCTTACCATCCCTGAGGGCACCAGAGTGAAACTAGACCCCACAAAAGACCCCCTTGGTTGTTCCAACCTTTCTAAAGTAAGACTTTTTTCTCCTGACATTTTAGAAGTGTTATTAAAACTCACTGGATTCTTGGGATTTGGAGAGGGAAGAAAAGAAACAACTGAAACCTTGATTTTCCTCCTCTGGATATCATGTTTGTTTTGACATGTGGGTGTGGTGGCTTTTCTGGCAATGACTGTGCAAATTCAGCCCTGAGTGTCTACAGGACACAGCACAGCCATGTCTAGGTTGCTTGGACAAGGAGTATTGCTTTTCTTTCTACAGGTCATTCACACACAGCTGCTAGACTCAGGTGTTATAGCACCAAGTGTCTTTGCTCTTTCATTATTCTCTTAAGTTATATACTCATGTGTCTGACAACAAAAAACAGGGACAGAAATTAGTTAAAATTTCTTTTTTTCCTCTCTCATTCTGCAGTCCTTTCTGCCTTATATTTTAGTGGCAGATCTCCTTAAATAATTCTGAAAGTTTGAGGTTGCATCTGTCTCACATATTATGGCACTTTGTATAGGTGAATAACATGTATTTTATTACATATTTTCTTCTGTTGAAATGAGTTCTAATCTTTTCTCTCAAAGGCCCAGAGATTTAGCTCAAGTGGTAGACTGCTTGCCTAGCAAGCACAAGGCCCTGAGTTTGATCTCAAGCAGAAAAAAAAAAAGAACATACTTAATGTTTTCCCTCCCTCATTCACCATGACCTGTCATGGGTTTTTCTGGTTCAGTCATATACAAAGGCAAATGTTTAAATTTTAAAATTTCATTGTAGTGAGAGACCACTGCCATTAACTCCTTCAGAATGCTCACCTTCACTTCAAACACACTTATTGCATCATTCTTACCACTTTCTGAAGCAGTTCTGGAAGTCCTCTTTCATGAGCATCTTTATGATTCGTGATTAAAAAAAAAAAATGTGTTGAATGTTGCTGCCGGATGCCATCCAAGGAAAAGGTAGGCTTGAAAAACATTACAGCACATCCTCAACCACCTTATTCACCGGATCTAGCACCCTGCCACTTCTGGGTCTTCCCCAAAGTCAAAATGACCATGAAAGGTAAACATTTTTGAATTGATTCAGGACATCAAGACAGCCATGACAAAATAATTAAGACACTCAGGAAAGAGGACTTCCAAACTGTTTCAGAAAGTGGCAAGAACAATGAGATAAGTAGCTGGAAGCAAGGGGGGAATATTTTCATGGTGATTAATGGCAATATGTCTTTTACTATAGTAAGTTTTTATTTAAATACAAACCCTATTTTTAGAAAATGCTTCATATAATGAACCACTCGTCTTTCATGCATTCATTCTTTCATACCTCTGGGCCTTTGCACACACGGTTCCCTCTACCTCAAGTTCCTTTTTTCTCCTTTCATTTGGCTATTGCCCACCTGTGCTTCAAAAACCAAACCTCTTCCCAGAAATCACTCTCCCATCATATTTCCAATGCAGCTGTTCCACAGCACTGTCATTTTTCAAATCAATATTTGCTGAGTGTATAATTTCTATTAATTCCCTTAATCCTCATGATGATCTTAAATTGTAAGAACTATCATTTATAATCATTTTTATAGACACAAAAGAGAAGAATAGAAACATTAAGAATCTTGCCCTAAGCCATGCTGCCCATGGGTAGTGAGGTCCAAATTCAAGCCTGGTCTGATGTCACATCTTGTCCTCTTCAGCACTAGATTATTCTACCTTTTCTAATAGTGGAAGGATATTTGCTGGTGTATATTAATCCTTGGTATGCACTAGTTTGAAAGTTCCTTGAGCTGAGAACTAATTACTTATCCATATTTATAACTTCTGTGCATGCTAGCAAAGTGTCTGGCACTGATTGAGTGTTCAAGAAAATGAGGCTGAATAAATAAGAGTGGGAGGTCTCTGTTCTATTAGTTTCCATGTTCAGTTGAGGTCAGAATGCCTCACTGCTCAGTGAAATTAAGCTCAGCTTCACTAGTTCAGGCCACACCATAAGCTGGTGAGGAAAAGCAGAAGAAATCCGAGGCTCCTGGTATAGGCAGTTCTGAGTAGGGTGAGCAGGAAAAACATTATGTACAGGGATGCCTGGCTCCAGGCATGAAGTAGTTTGTGCAGCTGGGAGTCAGTGGCAGCCAGCCCACCAATTTCACATGGGAAACAATCATCAATAGAGCAACACAGACCAACGGCAGGAGAAAGATAAACTGCAAAACCAAACTGATTGAAGGAACTCCAAGGAAGTCTAAATAAAGAACAAAATGGCATAGATAACATGAAAGGTAATATCTTCTCCAATACTGGTGTTACAGAACTGTAGGATGTGACCAAACATCAATATGCATTAATTAAAACGACCTACATTTAAAACTTAGTAGTAACTCCCAGACCAACACAGAAACTTGTTTATAGAAATTGTGTCTATGGAAGAAAGGAGCTGCACTCATAGAAGAAGGATGTTGAGGTAAAACTAAGCAATTTTGGACCCTAACCTCATTGTGTGAGCCAGTTTTCTATTGCTACAAAAAAATAACTTATAAATAATTCAGGTTTATTTAGATTGTGGTTCTGGAAGCTGGGAAGTCCAAGAGTGCAGCAAGAGCAGGGTCTCAGCTTTGGATAAAGGCCTTCTTGTGCATCATAACATGGCAAGACAAACCAAGTATGCCAGAGAGAGAAGAGTGAAGGTCTCTGTTCTGTTAGTTTCTATGTCCAGTTTACATCAGAATGCCTCTTTGCTCAGTGAAATTAATGTTATAAGTTATGTCACCTTTATAAAAAAACCATTCCCTCAATAACCTATTAATCCATGAATGACAGAGTCCTCATGACCCAGCCACCTCTAAATGATCACACTTTGTACTACTTCTCAATATCTCACAATGGAAATTAAATTTCAACATGAGTTTTGGTGAGAACATTCAAATCATAGTACTCATTTAAAGCCTGAAGGAAAATTATATGAATACGGAAGGAAGCAGTTAATAAATATAATCATGTGGCATAATTAAACAAACAGGGTAATATATTGGCAGTCCCACTGAAATGAGAGATGAGGGATTTGCATGAGAAAAATATGATTACAAGTGATATCTTTGATAACGGAAGGAGAGGGCTAAACATTTGTCAGCATTTGAAATGTAGGAATAAAAGGGAGTTATATGTCCTCTGTGTAGCTGGAGAAGTCCTAGAAATTTCACACACAGAGAAGCAGAGCTATGTAGTAAGTCACACTAAAACATGCCAGTGGGTAGGGTTTCTGATGAAACAAAAGAGAGAGAATGGGTGAATATATATTTAGATTTTCATATAGAAAAGAAAATATAAAACTGTTAGCCACAAACATAAATGCAGCATGAAAACACTGGAGCAAATTAGAAGGCTACTTCTTAAATTTTATTTTATTTTAAGCCAAGAACATGTATTGGTACATTCTACATACAATGGTCACATTCATTACATTTATTCTGTACTTATACACGATGTATCTTGGTTCTCCCCCCTCTCCCCCGCCCCTCCCATCTGCTCCCTCCCTCCCTATTTACAGCAGGTTCATTCATCATTTTCCATATTTTCCCTTTCCCCTCTCTTTCCCCTGTTGCCTTTCTGCTTTTCCCCTTCTTTCCTTCTAGTACTCCTCTCCTCTGCACACCATCTTCCTTTTATATAATATCTATTACACCTCTTTGTCCTTATTTACAGTTATGGTTTCTTCTTTTTAGATATCAAAACTCAAGAGATCAAAATCCTGGCTTGAAAAGAATCAATTTTAACAAGAGGAAAGTTAAGGCAGTAGAAGAATTTCAAGAAAGTTAATGAAAGGAAAAACATGAAAACAATAAAAAAAAAGAGCTCTCTGTTAGAAACTCAAATTTCAAATCTATGGAAAGAGCAGTGACACTGAGCCTGAGACAGAAAACGGCCAAAAAGAAGGGAGTTCTGTGGAGAGAAAGAGTGTAAATAAAATACAAACATTGCAAATGTGTAGAAAGTGCATCTTCAACTTGTAACATGATGTTTGAGTAGTATGAGCATTCAGAACCCTAGAAGTAGAGCACTGGGAGAAAAGTGAACAGTTCAAGATGAGGAAAAAGTAAAAAGTAAAGGCTCTGATTTGGAGTTTTTTTTAAGTCATCTTTCTGTTACTGTCATGATTAAATCAACTTAGAAGAGAGGTGATTTATTTTGAATCATAATTGTAAATGTTCCTATCCATGGTCATGTGGTGAGGTAGGAACATATGACAGAGGAGGCCTGTCCAGCTTGTAGCCAGGTTTAAACAGCAGAGAGGAAGGGGCCAGCTTCCATTATCCCCTTGAAGTGCAGCTGCTGGTAACCTCCCCACCTCCCAGTAGAACCCAACTCTTATAGTTTCCATCATCTTCCAATAGTGTCATGGGCTTGCAACCCAGTATTTAACACATAAGCCTTTGGGGGACATTCTAGGTCTGTTATGGCTTAGGTTTAGGAGGTGTCCCCAAAGTCTCATGTGTTCAGAAGTGGAGCTTCTTGAAAATGATTGGATCATGGGGCCAAAATAATCCTCAGAAAATTGATCCACTGATGAGTTCATAGCTACCTGTGCTGTTAGGTGAGACCTAGGTAGAAGAGGTATGTCACTGGGGAGTGCCTTTGGAAGGTATATCTCCCTCCCTGGCTCCTCTCTCTGCTCTCTGCTTCCTGGTTGCATTGGGGTGAGCAGCTTTCCTCTGCCAGGCCCTTCTACCATGTTGTTTTTGCCTTAGAGCCAGCTGATCATGGGCTAAAACTGAGGGCCAAAATAAGCCTCTCCTCCTTAGGTAGTGGGTATCATGTATTTTGTCCCAGAAATGGGAAAGCTGACTAATCTATCTAGGAGTATCGATATTTTGGATTTAATATAGTTAATGAAAGTTTGAAAATTATGTCACTTTTGGTAAAAGATATGTAACTGTGATTTTAAACTGTATGAAAAGAGATAGTATAAAAATAAAATTGTCTCCTAAAAAGGTGAAAGAAAATACTATTTGTCCTATAGTCCAGTAATTCTTCCTCTTGGCTACAGGCTAAAATCTTGTAGAAGTGTCTTTACTCTTATGAATATTTCCACCCCAGGCCCAGACATCATGAATTTCAGGATGAGTCCCAGCATGAGTATTTTTAAAAAGTGCCCCCATGTGTTACTTGGTGGTCAGAAGAAATTTCATCTATATTTGTTGGGAAAGGTGAAGGGTGAGTGACTGTCCAAAGTTAAAAATTTAGGCTCAACCTATACAAAAACTTAATTGATTTACTTATATAAATCTATATACAATGTAGAACAGCATTAGAATAACTTCTCTATTTAAAAACAGGGTACACATGTGTATCAATCAATAAAAATGAGAGAAATTTTAAATTTAAAAATATCTGACTTTTTTTTAAACTAAGAGAAGACAATTTATTTAAAAAATGGTGAAAAAGGAGGAAAGGGAGATGATAGAGTACTCCCTCGTTGAGTAGCTGAGTAGGGAGCACTCAAAAGAGAAATGCTCCAATTTTTCTTTTTCTTTTTTTTTTTTTTTTTGCGGCTGGCAATCAAACTTGGGGCCTTATGCTTGGTAGGCAAGCACTTTAACCACTGAGCTAAATTCCCAGCCAAAAATATCTGAAATTTTTAAAACTGAAAAACTGTGTAGAGCTATATGAGGAACCAACAAATATTATCAGAATATGAAGAAATCTTGAATAAAATGAGAGGAATACACTCAGAGAAGAACAACTATGATTTCCTTACAGAGTCTGTCTTTGTCTCCTTGGTGACTTGGCATGAAGGTGGAATCCATAAATATGTGCTGAATAAAGGAAATCTAAGTCAAGATAAGCAAGAGATGGGCAAACAGTCAGGCAGTGTGATGGAAATTAAAGCAAAGAACTGGGAATTAGTCCTGGGCTCCACCTACTGAGCCTCATCACATGACTAGACAAATCAGTACCTCTCCATAGCTCTTGGCCAGACCATCTTGACTCAACAGTCATCTGGCTTTCAAAGTTTATGACCATTAATAGCTTTAAAGGATAAATAAGCCCTCAAGTGAAAAGGAGAAGTCAAAAGCCTCCAATAGCAGAACATAGTATACCAGATGCCTCAAATGGAATTCACAGATAGACTGAAGGTGCAGAAATGAGAGCCAAGTCACCAAAAGCAGGTCCCAATCAATGCAGTTGCACAGGCACACTAAAATATAAGCTCTCTGAGACCAGCAAGTTTGTCCATCTTGCTCTCTTCCACTTCCATGATACCCAGAACAGAGCCTGACTCACAGTGAGTGCTGACTTGACTGAGAAAATGGGGAATGCCAGATTTTTAGATCGATCCAAACCAGGCACTGATCTAGAAGGTGTTATGGAGGAAATAGTCAAAAATAAAACATGTCCAAAAAGTGCAAAGTATTCACAAGTCATCAACGTGGCGTATCTATATGACAGATGTCTTATAAGGGAATTTTCATCAACTTTCTTGGGCATACCATATGTGCTTAAGAACGCTAGGGGATAGTTCACATAAAATATTAGCTCGAAGCTGAGTGTGGTGACATGGAATTAATTCATATATTGAAAAAACTTTAAAGCTTTACAATACCTGCCAAGTTACTTTTTTTTTCCTCTTCAACCACAGGCATGTGCTTTCCCACAGAAATGCAACAGCCTTTGATCTTGAATCCATATTGGTAGTATGAGACGATTCCCTGGGGAGCACCTTGATTGTAGTCAAAACTGTCCCCAAATTCTCTGAGTTCCAGCTCCAATGTTTTTCTCAACAAGCAAACCTGTTCCCTGTAAATTATAACTTCAGATTTCAAGGAGTAATAATTCAAACATGGGTCTGAATTTACCTATCTTGCTTTTGAAAACTGTGGCTTTAATTAAGTTGCCTCCTCTCCCTCCATCATGAGAAAATCAAAGGTTTGCATAAAAGAATGGAAGGAACCAAATCAGAGGCCCGCGTATCTTGCCAAGAAGTTGGGCCACGTTTTCTGGGGATCTCTGTGGTATTCTTCTCATCCAGCATCCAGCACACTTATCCTGAACACCTGTAGTGGGCACTGTACTAGTGCTGGGGGCTAAAGAGGTTAGTAAGTCAAGGTGTTCTTCTACAGTACTTTCTGGTCTAGTAGGGGTAACAGGGCCATCTCCAAGCAGCAAGGGAAAAGACAGGAAACTGACGTTTCTTAAATATTTGCTGGAGGCCAGGCTGCATGCTGTATGCAATGATCTGTTCTCCTTTATATCATCTCACAGTCTCACACAGATAAGAAAACTGAGATCCAGCATCTGAAACCTAAAAATAGCACAGAAACAAGAGCACCCAGACTTGTCCCCCTAGGAAGTCTTCTGCCTCACCCCTCTACCATACTCAAACACTATATCAGAAAAGGTAAATGGTGAGGAGTGATCAAAGCTGTATTATTAGCTTGAACAAAGGGTTATGGAGGCACAGAGGCCTCAGTGAAACTGATGAAAAGAGGCAGGGGGTCAGGGAAGGCATCACCGAGGATGTGACATTTGAGCTGGGCCATGTTAAACAGCTGGAGTCAGTCCTGCTGGATTACTAATGTGTTGATTTTTTGACTACACCTCTTGGGCACTTACCAGAGCCACAAAGTGAAGGAAGCAATAATTCTCCTCTGGCCACCAAAACTGCTGAAATGGAGTCACCTGCTATTTCTACACCCTCTGGTTTCACACAGAGCATTTCTCAAATAAGGTTGCAGTGTAGAGGATGTTAGCTTAGGGATCAGCAGGTGTGGAGAATGGAGAAGGGTGCAGAGAAGGGAGGATGATGGGAGGAAGGAATGCTGTAGGTCTTTGGGGCCCCTCTTACTTGCATGCTGGGACTAGAGGTTCTCAGGCTAGAGAACTGGAAGTGAACAGCTCCAAAGAGAATGTGTAAAACCATAGGAGCAGTTTTTGTCTGAAAGCTGTTTTTAAAAGAAAGATCTCAAGCATCAGGTTTTTTAAAAGAGAGTTTCTGTTTACCGATTGATATAAATCAACAAGATTCCATGTAGGTCTCTGAATGTGCTGCTTCATTTTTCCCATTAGATCCACAGAGATTCCCAGAAACAGGAAAAATAAGTTCAAAGAAGCAAAATTTGGAAAAATTTTGTGTGCGATCCACTGAACAAAAGACACTGAAACATGAATGGAAAATGCCTTAGAGCAAATGATGGAAATTTTTGTGACTAGGTACTCAGAAAATGAAAGAAAATAATGGAGTGCTTGCATAAAGTGCAAGGAGTCACCAAGTGGGGAGGGAAAGGAAAAAAGGGAGGGGATTAAAGTAATAGGATGTTTCTCTACAAGATAACTGAAAGCCAAATGGGTGAAGCAGGAGTTAATGAGACCTCCTGTGACTGATTTCTCGGCTCACAGCTTTGGTCTTACAGCCATCTTCCTTCCTGTGACCAGTTGTCCATGACTGACAAACTACACATTTAATATCTACTGTTCTAGTGGGTGTGAAATAATCTCTTGTACCATTTTTAACTAGCATTTTCTTCACTAGTGAGAATGAACATCTCATGTTTGTTGATCACTCATATTTCCTTTTCTGTGAGATGCCTGTTTATGACTTTTGCCCCTTTTTTTCATTAATTCCCATGACAGTTCTCTATGTGTTATAAATATTAAATCTTTGCAATTTTATATGTTTTATTGCAAATACTTCCCATACACTGTGACTTCTTTTTTCTCTCTTTATGAAGTATTCTAAGGAACAGAAATTTTTAATTTTAATGTGGTTAAATTTAGCAATATTTTATGATTTATATTTTTGAGTAATAAAAAGGTTTCTAAATTTCATCTTTCATCCAAATGGAGTTGACTTGCACATATGGTGGGAGGTAGGGATCTAACAGTATTTTTCCTGTAGAAGCCAGTTGTTCCAGCACCAGTAATCTGCAAGGCCAATTCTGTAAGATTTAAGGTTCCAAACAGGCTGGAGTCTGCCTCTCTTCCACTGGTCTAATTCGCTATGACTCTGCCTAAAACATACTATTACAACTAACTGTTAGGCCTGTAATAATCCATGATATCAGCTAGATTAAGTCTTCCCTAGCTCTCCAGCACTTAGAAAGATGAAGGATTTTCTTACCTAGGACTTACTCATATCTTCCAGCAGATTGTCATAATTTGCTCTGCACATCTCTCACTATATGATTACTAATATCTTATTTTTGCTGTCATTGCAAACAGCGTTTTTTAAATATATGTATTTTTTAACTGTTTGATGCTGATTACGAATATGCAACTGACTTACATATTGACCTATATACAGGACCCTTACTAAACTCTCTTACTAATTAAAAAAATTGTCATTTCACTTCCTATGTAGCTGAATCTACCATCTGAAGTAATGCAGTATTGTTTCATCCTCTCCAAATTGTTTACATTTTATTTATTTTTCTTCTTTTATTTTGTTGGCTGGGATTGCCAGTAAGCTTTTGAACAGGAATGTCGAGATGTTATTGTTTTGTTTCTGTTTTAAAGGGAATGTTTTGACACCTCATAAATGAATATCTTCTGTAGTTCTTCAGTAGATATCATTTATCAAATCAAGGATTTTTTAATTCTTAGTTTACTAAGCTATTACAATCAGATTTGGACTTAATTATCACTTTTATTTTGCATCTGTTAAGATGACTGACATCCATCTTTAATCTGTTAAAATGGTGATTTTCTAATATTAAACGAACTTCCCAGTTAGGAAATTCAACTTACTAATAATCTATATTCCATTGGGTTAAATTTGCATATCATTTCCTTTAGGGTTTTTGCACCAATTAGTGACGCTGACCTTTTATTGTCTTTTCACATACCATCATTGTCTGGTTTTAATAATGGATTCAGTAACCTCGTAAAATAAATTGGGGGTGTATTCTCTTTTCCTATTTACTGGAAAAAATTGTGGAATCATCTGTTATTTACATATTTGAAGGTATCTGGAAGCACTTCCTTGTAAAATCATCTGGCCCTAGCATCCCTTCATGAGATTTTAAACCCCTGATGCAATCTATTTCATGATAACAGGACTATTCTATTGTTTTCTTTCCTCTTGAGTTTGCTTACACAAGTTATATTTTTCCCAGGGACTTGGACATTTCATCCAAGCTTTTAATTTATTGGCAACAATTATATATAATATTCTCTTATCTTTTTCATTGCTTCTGCATCTGAAATTTTGTTTCTTTTTTATTCCTAATAATTTTTTTCTTCTATCTCTTATTTTTAAAGCAATCTTACCAGACCTTTGACAATTTTATTTATGTCTTCATAAAAATCTAACTTTCACTATGTAAATTCTGCTTCCAGATTTATCGGTTTCATTAATTTTTGCTTTTCTCTTTAATAGTTCCTTTTTTTGACTTTCTTTGGGTTTATTTTATTTCTTATTTTAATCTTAAACTGTAGGGTTATCTCATTAATCTTCAATCATTCATTTCTAATATAAATATTTAAGTACTGCTTTAGATGCAATCCACAAATTCGATATGTTATTTTATCATTTTTAGTCTAAGTAGTTTCTGAATTTTATTTGGAGTTTTATTTGACCCATAAGTTAGTCTTTAAATTTTTAAATTTATGGTTGAAATTCCATACTCTTTTTGTAATCTAATTCTAACTTAATTGCATTGTGATTGGAAAATATAACCTATATGAAAACAATCCTGAAAAATTTGAAGAGACTTAAATTCTGGTAACTGGTCAATTTTTATAAATATTCTGTGGATACTTGAAAAGAATAATTTTTATCCAATTATTTAGTAAAGGAGTCAATGTACCAAGTCTGTTGATTGTGTTAGGTAAACATTCTTTATCCTAACTAATTTTTCTGTTTGAGTATTGTTCATCATTTATAATGGCAATGAATTTTTAATTTTATTCTCATAGTTTTTAGCATATTTTGAAGTTATATTATGTGCATACCTATTTTGAATTATATTTCCAGAGGTATACAACCTTCACCAATATGTAGTATTTCTTTTTGTTTTATTTCTAGCAGTAATTCTTGTCTGATATTACCATAACCACCCTAACTTACACTTCTATTTTCCTAATATATCTTCTTCCAGTCTTTTATTTTTAATTTTTATATCTTCATACTTATGTTTTATGTAATTCTATGTTTACTTTTGTTTTCTCTCAGACTTTGAAAATAGTATAACATTATATTCTTTTTTTGTTTTTATTTTCTATCCAATTATTATTTGTTTACTACTAAACCCTCTTTTTTCTCTAACTTTTCTTTGGACTTTTAAAAATTTTTTATTATTCTGTAATTTAACTATGGTGTAACCAGGCATACATGTGTTTGTATTTATCTTGCTTGGAATTTAGAGTGATGCCTAAATCTTAGGATTTGTGTCTTTCATCAGTTTGGGAAATGTCTCACTATTATTTCTTAGAATATTGCCTTTTTCACCCTCTGCACCTTCTCCTTCTGTAATTTTGATTACATGTATGTTGGATCTTCTCAATGTATGATCTATGACTTGTAATTTCTATCTTCATAGGTATATAGTTTTGACTTTAGTCTTCCAGCTGTTTAAATTCACTTTCTGGTTTGGTCTTTTCCTTGAGCTATGTTTGCCTTTAAATCTGCTTTTAATACTGAATTTTTCTTTATTTCAATCACATGTTCAGGTCTGCAATTTCTTGTTCAAATGTAACTTATCATAACTGAGAATCTCTGAATCTTTTCATACTTTTCATAGCCTTTTATATTTCTTTAAACTTAAAAATATATCTTTATTTTCCACTTAATATCTGATAATTTGGATATCTAAGTCTGTGTAATTCTTGGGTATTTGTGGTAATTTTCAGCCATGTTACTGGTTTTCACACATGTAATGGTTCATTGTTTAAGCCTTTAACTGAAGGAGTTTTGGGAAGCTGAAGTTGAGGTTCAACTATTTAAAACTGTTTTTCTAGTACCTTTGTTTTTCCCTCCACCTGAAGTTGAAATTAAAACAGGGAAGTTTCCCTTGCAATATAGAATTTCTCTTAAATTCACTGTTCACCGAAACTATGGCTCTTTGGAATGGTAGACACTTGGCTTCATATGGATGTTTCTGATCTAACTCCCTACATTATATGGACACTAAGGTTTGTTCTCTACCCCTATGAAACCACTAAAACCTAATCTCTGGATTGTCAGAAATTTGCAAATGCCTCAAGAATAGTCATAGAAAAAACAAAAACAAAAACAAAAAAGAATAGTCATAGACTTTTCTGCCAGGATTTATGATTTTGCTTTATGCTGGGGCTGAAACTGCCATGAGTTAAAATTTTTTCTGAATACTTTAAATAGTACACTGGATTATTTTTTTTAAATTTCTGCCTAAATTAGAACAGTTCCCTTTGAAGTAACCAAGTTACTTTCTAAGAAAAATTATTTTTATAATTATAAAAATTGATATCTTTCTGTAAAATTTGGAAATTATAAAAATACACAGAATATTATTGAAAATTCATTACTTCCTATAGCTATTCATGGGTAAATACTAGGTTGAATCATGTGAAATAGTTCTACTGGTCAAAACCAATGACCTTCTAGAGTGTAACTAAATATTTCCTTCTTGCCTGTTCTCGATCACTATTTTACATAGTTGAAATTATAATTTTGGAGATGTATTTCTCTTTACAGAAATATTCCTCCATTAAGATTTTCACAAGTAACATGCTTATATAATATTTATTTATATAATATTTAACATAAATGTCTTATTTCACTATCTTTAGAATTCTAATTTTTTTCTTATTATGATTAATAGTATAGTAAGCATCTTTGTGTGGAGAATTTTCTGAATTTTGAATTGTTCTTTAGAATGGATAAATAGAAATAGAACTGCCCTTTTGAAATACTAAAGTTTTTAAGAAGCATTATCTACCAGCAAATTACACTTCCACTTGTAAATTTAGCATTTGGAACATCTCTCAATTTCCTAATTCAGAATCTTAATACCTTCATAAGAAACACATTTGACGCTTTAGCTGTGAGCTACATCACATCTATAATTTGCTCTCACTTTTATATTATCTGTTCTTGATTTAAATAGATCTTAGATACTCACTTGTTTTGTATAAAGACCAGAACAATCTTATCCAATTTCCCTTGGAAACATTATTCAGAAATCTTACAAAAGTCAAATTACAAAATCCTATCCAAGTTAATTCCTCAAAGAGGTACGCCAATTCCTACCAAATGCCTAAAAGTTAGTTCCAAGCAAGTGTTTAGATTCCATTTTGTTTCCGTTAGTGGAAAAATCAATTTGCTCTTCTCTTCCAAGTTCTTCGTCTGATCAGAAATGGCAAAAACAACTCCTATATTTTTCTCTCATTTGACTGTTATAATAATAATGATAACAACGACATGATGATGACTGTCTAATCTATGCCAACACCTACACTAGGCACTAACATATCTCTAGCTCCTACAGTAAACCTGCAAGTTATCATCATGACAATTTCATAATTGAGAAAAATTGAGATCCAGAGGGGTTAAAGTTTCACACAGAAATAAAGCTGAAGTGATCAGAGTTGAAATGGATTGTTTACTAAGTCTGCTTTTGCAGAAATATACACAAGCATGGGCAGTCAAAAATACAGCTCAAAAATGAAAACCAAAAAGAAAGAGTCTCTTTTATGTAACATACCAGCTATCTCACGGCAAGTAAAAGACCCAGGGTCACACTTGCTCTTCCTCTGGGTCCCAGATAAAGTTTAGACGCTGCAGTGGGGAAACCTAGCTACCAACCTTGGAAATCATTGCAGAGAAGCAAACAAACAAAAAAGCTGAGAAAATGAATGCATGGCCCAAAGATAGCTTTCCCCAGGGCTCTGGTTTAATCAGTGAGTAACACCCAAAAGCTGGGTAACTTAGCTAGTTCTTTCATTCAGTGCCATGTTCAAGTAATGTTGTTTCCCAGTTTTAATAGTCCTGTCAACGTTCATCAGGAAATCAGTGCAGCCTTCCAGAATCCTGCCATAAAAACACTCTGACTTTTTAATTAGTGCTGTGCAACCTTCAGCGCACCCTAACTCTCACTATACACTCACCAAGATTCAGATGAATCCAAAGGAAGCAGAAAAGGTTCAGTGTGGGCCCAGCTGGACAAGTGTGTTTTGGTAGGTTTCATAGTAAGTTTTTAATTTTTGATGCCATAGCGGTTTTTAAAAAATAATTACTGTAGGAAAACTAACTCATCAACGTGAAAATTATAGGTAGCATATATACTGGACACAAGTTCTGTGAAATATGGAAAAGTATATATAAATTCAAGATTTTCATGACATCAAGTTTGCTACACAGAGAATTCTCATGCACAGATAACTGGGAGGCAAATGTAATGTGCTGGCTGTATTATTTCATCACAAGTGATATTGTTCAATGAAAATTTTACATTTATACCGTTTTTTTGAAAAATATAATGATTCTTCTATAATTATTACCCCTAGTCTTTGGATGGGTCTGTGTACTCACTGAAAATTCATGGACAGAACTCTTAACAAAGAGTAGGGAGATTGGACGGTAAAATCCAGGTACTTTCTGCTTTTCCTGAAAACCTGAGGACAGCCAGCTCTTAGATCTTTTGCTATGGAGACTACAGTACAATATGGAAATGGGTTTGAAGCTCCCAGCGTCCATTATTAAAATGGAAAAAGGTTGTTTTTTACATTATTGTAATACAATATCCAAGAATTGTAATTTTGACCAAGAATATAATTTTAGACTTAAAAATAAATAGCTCTGGGGCTGGGGGTGTAGAATGTATGCTTAACATGTAGGAGGCCCTGGGTTCAATCCCCACCATAAGTAAAGAAATAAAAAATGAATAAATAAATAAATACCAAGAAGGAGAAAAGTACAAATTTTGAGTCTCCACTTAGTACTGATCGTTTTGCTCAGCAACTGATTTCTGTAAGATCCAACAATAGAAGTTAAAGGTGACTTTGTCTTTTTAAAAAGCACTTTATATTTACCTTAAATCAGTTATCTTGAATTTAATCTCACATTTAAACTTCTTTCACATAAATATATGTGCCACTAAGTGGTACAGATATAAAAATATTCTCTCAAATACTCCACCAGAGTATATATTCATACCAATCATAACATTTTCAATTTTCCCACAAAAAACTCTTTATAAAATATTAGTACCTAAAATTCATGCACAGATTATGACCTCACTCTTGCAATTTGTCTTGGCAAAATTTCTGGAATAAATAAATAAGTGCAACCTTCTGTGGGAAACATCCTTCCTTCTGAAAAACAGCTTCCTCCACTCAAGAGAAGTCAGTGAAATGACAAGCAAGCTTTTCACTTTACAATGTAAAATTTATTTGCCAAAATGTTTATTTTCACTGATAACAGAAGGCTTTAATAAAAGATTCATTAGACATGTTCATTAATTAACTTTTGTTTTGTCCCAATTTTTGAGCTATGGTGGCCTGGACTTAAAAATCTAGAATAGATAGGTTGGAAGGAGAAGAGCAAATTTGGGGTTATATTTTCACTCAAGGTAATAATCTAAGAGTATTTGTACATTTTGACAAATTAGGTTCAAGGCCAAAGTGGAATAAAAGAGGTAAGGAAATTAAACTTGTTAAATTTCTCGTAATCGTTGTAATGGGAAGTGACATCTCATAAACTTGCCCAAGAAGAAAATCCTGCCCTCCTGTAATAAAATCAATATGTGCAGAGAAATGGTACAAGGCCCAAACGAAGGGTCACTCTGCCTTCCCTAGAAGAAATCCTGGGGCATCTTTGGTCAGGCCAACCTCCTAAGTGGGCCTGGGGGACAGATGCCCACAGTGGCTGTCCTGAGCATGCTAGTGATGCTGCCTCCCACACAGCTCCCCAAGCTCTATTAATGACACTTGAAATCCTACCACTAGGAGTTTGTCTCCAAGCTTTCAAGTGCTGTACCGCACTAATATAGATGCTGAGCAGAGGAACGCTACATAGAGCTTCTCTCTCATTTCTGTCTTAAGATGATTTGTATATTTTTTGAGTTGGTACCCAATAATTATATATATTCATGGGATGTAGTGTGATATTCAGCACGTGTGCATAAGGTGCAAGGATCAAATTGGGCTACTTAGCATATCCATCCCTTCAAATAGTTATCATTGTTTGAGCTGGGAACATTCAAAATGCGCTATAGCACTAGAGCAGATGCCGGAGACACTGGGTCGATCCCAGTGCTGCAAAAACAAAAACATCTAGCTATTTTAAAATACACAATAATTAACTATACCCGCCCTACTGTGCATGGAATGCTAGAACTCAATCCTCTTATGTAACTGTATTTTTATACCTGTTAACAAACCTTCACTATCCCTCCTCCTCTTCTAGCTTCTGGTCCTATTCATCTCTAATTCTATGAGGTCTATTATGTCAGCATCCACATATGAATGCAACCACACGCTGGAGAAAGACAGTGTCTTCGGTAAATTGTGATGGGAAATTGGGTATGTACATGTGGAAGAATGGAACTAGCTACCTCTCACCAAACATAAAAATCAATTCAAAATAGATCGAAGAATTAAATGTTTTTGTTATGGGCTGGGGATTTAGCTCAGTGGTTAGAGTGTTTGCCTAGGGAGCACAAGGCCCTGAGTTTGATCCCCAGAACAACAACAACAAAAAATTACACGTTGGTGTGGGCAAAGGTGTTTGTTTGTTTGTTTTTTTAAATAAGACAACAAAAATCACAGGCAACAAAACAAAAGTAGACAAATGGTACCACATCAAACTAAAATGCTTCTGTAGAGCACAGGAAATAATCAACAGAATGAAATACAATCTGCAGGATGGGAGAAACTATTTGCAAACTGTCTGTCAAAGAATGAATATGTCGATGCGTTTTTAGAAAAGAAGGGGAATGAAGTTTCCCCTTTTTGGAATGTGAGGGGGAGTGCTAACCACAGAGAAGGTCCTGGAAGATGCTGCGAGGCACCAGGCCATGTGGAAACAACTGCCATGCAGCCAATGGGAAGCTTCACACTTTCTATTTAATGGCGTTTTAATGATCTTGGAGTATAGGTGGAAAAGTAGATAGTTAGCCCCAATTGCTGCATAAAAGAGCTACACAAATACATGGAAAAAAAGCATAAGTAAGCTATCCTCAAACAGAAAATTCAGTATAAGTAGCTAAGAAAACAGCATTTCTTGATTTGAGAATATGATACTCAATGAGTCATTATCTACACATACCTCTAATGGTAACATTTCTTTTTCTGTTTCTACAACATGGCTTGAGAAAGGAAACCCAATAGCAATCTTTCAAGAGGAGGTTTCAAGGGAAGAAACATGAATGTTTCTCAAAAGGTATTCTATGGAATTCTTGAAAGGTTAAAAGTTACGTGATGGGAATGGGGAGGGGGAGGGGAGCTCTGTGCGTGAGTGAGCTTGAGAGAGCATTATATGTCCCTCTTACAGAATTAAAACACTTATGTGGCAGGCACTACGATGTAATCAGTAAAACCCACTGCCTCGTCCTCCTGGGCATCTATCCCAATCACAGTTTGAAGCATTCATTGAACTTATGTGTAGACATTGACTGAGTTCTGGCCAAAGGGAAGCGACTTCTGGGTAGGAATCATGTGGGCCACTCTGTGGCCTTGCCCATAAAAACCTTACCTGTACCATCTTTCCTGCTTTTTGTCTCTTCCAACCATCTGGAATAAAACCTAAGGCGACTTTGGAAACTACATACAGAGGATGATGACATTGCAATGGCTGGAGCCAGGCTTTATGAATTACCTCTTAGAGCCTGCCTCTCAAATGAGAATCCTAGCCCTGGACTATGTCGTGGGCCAGAAATACATCTTATTATGTGAAGCCACTGAGGGCTCAGTGTTGTTTTCTTTTATGGCAGCATTTATTATAACTAATAAAATGTTCTACATTTTAAATGTCTGAAAAGTATTGCATTTAAAAATCCTGATTACTTTGCTTAAACCAAATTTTTTTCCAAACTGCTTTAACCACAAAACCTTTATGGTTTTTTTGCTTTTTAACTTAGCAACTACTAGCTAGTAGAACTCATTTTCTAGTTTGGGGAATACTGTTCTGCCTTTCTTTATTCCCCCACTCTTCTGGAAGTTATTCTAGCTGAAAGATGGAAGAACTAAGACATAAGATAGTGCTAGGCCTACAAGGAGGCTACAACACCAGAGATTTTAATTACAAGCCAAGTCACAGAACTATGTTCCAGATAAACGTTGGTATTTCAACACAGAATTAAATACGCAAGCTCAAAGAATAGAAGCATGTTCTCTGAAGCTCTAAAGTGAAAGGATGGAAGAACCAAGGATTTTGTGCATTCCAGCAAAGGACTAGTAAGAAGAAGCCAGAGTGGTGACAGGTTTTAAAGTTTTCAGTTATGCACATTTTCTATTTTCATATGACATCATTTTATAAGAATAGTAACGACGAATAATGGACTTGTTCATCTATTTTAATAAGGAAAAGTATTTTGGCACTGTATGAATTAAGACTCTATAAGAAAGGGGTTGGGCTCAAAGTGGCTTAAAGAATAAAGGAGATTTGTTGGTATCAGAAATAGGGCAAGTCCGAGTTCTGGTTTGGCCCAGTAGTACTGATGTCTTCAGAGACAGGCTTCCTTTGATTACTCTAGTCTTCCTTCTGGGAAATCAGCACCATCTTCAGTTCTCTGGTTTGGACTTGGCCAAGTGCCCAGAGCCTGTTCTCCAGAGTGGTCCTCTGGGAGATGGTGGAACCTTTGGGAGCTGGGGGACACGAGGAGGTCTTCGGTCACTAGGCGTGTGCCCTTGGAGGGGATGTGGGACCCTGCCTCTCCCTCTTTGTCTTTCACTTTCCAACCATGAGAAAAACGGGCTTGCTCTGCCACATGCTTACAGCATTGTCATCCAGCACCCTCTTTATTCTTTTTTTTATTTACCAAGAACATATATTGATACATTGTATACATAGTGATCACATTCATCATAGTTAATTTGTACCTGTACATGATATATTGTGGTTTTCCCCCCTCTTCTCCAGCCCTCCCCTCCATTCCCCATCCCTTCCCTATTTACTGCAGGTTTATTCACATTTTAACATTTTTCCCTTTCTCCTTTTTTTCTTTTTCCCTTCCTTCTTTTCACCCTTCTCCCTATCTAGTTCTCTCTTTTGAATACTATCCCTTTTTTTTGCATAATATCTATTATATCTCTTTGTCTTCATTGACACTATGGTTTCTCATATCAGAGAAACAATTTGATATGTACTCACGAATGTCTGATTTATTTCACTTAAGAGTATGTTCTCAAGGTGCATCTATTTACCTACAAATGTCTCTAGTTTATCCTTTTTTATGGCAGAGCAGCAATCCGTTGTGTAGAAAAGCCATATCTTCTTCAGCCATTCATTGGTTGTTGGGCATTTAGGTTGTTTCCAAGACTTAGCTATTACAAATTGTGTTGCTATGAACATGGCTGTGCATATATCCCTGTGGTATGATTTTAATTCTTCTGGGAAAATACCAAGCAGAGGAATAGCTGGGTCAAATGGAATCTCTAGTTGAAGTATTCTGATGAATCTCCACACTGATTTTCACAGTGGCTGGACTACTCTACATTCCCAGCAACAGTGGAGGAGGGTTCCCTTTTCTGCACAGCCCTGCCAGCATTTGTTATTGGATGATTTTTTGATAATAGCTGTTGTTTCTGGAGTGAGATGGCATCTTAGCTTTGTTTTGATTTGCATCTCTTGAATGACTAGGGCTGTTGAACACTTTTTCATATATTTATTTGCTATTTTTATTTCTTCATCTGAGAAATGTTTATTCATTTCAAATGCCCATTTTTGGATATGGTCTTTAAATTGAGGGGGTTGATTCTTTTGAGTTCTTTATATATTCTAGATGTTAGACCTTTGTCTGAGGGACAGCTGGCAAAAATTTTTCCCAGTCTGTGGGTTTTTGCCCCCCTCTATTGGTGATTTATTTTGCTGTGCAAAAGCCTTTTAATAAGATGTGGTCCCAAGCATTGATTCTTTGAATTATATCCTGTGCAGTCTGGGTTCTGTTCATAAATTATTTTCCTACCCCTATGTCTTTGAGAGTTCTTCCTATTCTATTCTCCAGTAGATTTAGTGTTTCTGTTTTAATGTTTAGATCTTTGATCCACTTTGATTTTAGCTTAGTACATGGTGAGAGACATGTATCTAGTTTTAGTTTTCAGCATGTGGCAAGCCAATTTTTCCAGCACCATTTGTTAAAGAGGCTATCCTTCTTCCAGTGAGGGTGTTTGGCTCCTTTGTCAAAGATGAGGTATTTGAGTGTGTTCGGAGTTGTTTCTGCATCTTGCAGCTTGTTCCATTGATCCTCAGGTCTGTCTTTTTGCCAGTACCATGCTGTTTTTATCACAGAAGCTTTATAGTATAATTTCAGGTTGGGGATTGTGAAGCCCCCTGCCTTGTCCCTGTTGCTCAGGATTGTTTTTGCTATTCTTGGTCTCTTCTGGTTCCAGATAAAGTTCATGATTGTTTTCTCTAATTCTGTGAAGTATGTTATTGGTATTTTGATTGGAATTGTGTTAAATCTGTATAGTTATTTAGGAAGTATGGCCCCTTTTGAGCTATTTTTCTTGTAGAGCTCTAATAAACACAGGATCAAAATACACACATTTATTAAAACAACTGAAAAGGCTATTGTTAGTCATTACTATTTTTGTAAGATGGTGTCATATGAAAACACCATTGACTGATTGTCTTGTAGGATCGTTTAGGGCAAGAGAGGTCATCTCGATTAGGTTGCACAATTTAGGGATTTTACTTGTATTTGGGGGTGAGTCAGATCCCCCCGCACACTACATGGCTGAAACACAAAAAGAAGTGGAAATGCTGTTCAGAGAATAATCATAGACCAACTTTTGAATAAATTATACCCTAATGAGCTAACACTTACGTAGAGTTACTATATATTGGCACTGTGCTCTGTGTTTAAATACATTAAATAGTTTAATTCGTATACCTCTTTGAAATAGGCACTATTATTAACCTCATTTTATAAATAAGGAAACTGAGACACAGATAGGTTATTTAACTTTGCTGGACTCATCAAGACTAATAGGTTGCAGAGCTAGGCTTTGATTCCAGACAGTTAGGACTCAGTCTATGCTCATTCCCCCAACATTAAAATGTTTATAAAGCCAACATGCATATATAAAACACACACACATACACACATGTAAACATGCACAAACATATATGAACATGTTTATACACATAAGCCAGTCACACATACTCCTATATTGGATTAAGAAGTCCAGTGCTTCAGATTTTATGTCATAACACAGGTGCCATCTGGTTGTTAGGACCCTCTAATTGCAAAAAAAGCACCCAAGAGAAAGTGATGATTTACAAGCCATAGACACTTAACTTGCAAAGTAATCTAAAATCCTAACAACATTAACATCAGGTCCAAAACTGCCTTGCCTTCCTCTTTGAAGCATACTTACCATACCTGAACATACATTTAACTGATCTCAAAATGCTGCCTCCCTCCAGCTAGCCCTGAACACTTATACTCTACAAAACCTGCACACGACAGTCCTCCACAGACTCCATTCTCATGTCACGGGGGAGCATAACATAGATTTTTCTCCATTCAGCACCAGTGAGTTTTCCTATGATAATATTACACATTAAGTCCTCTCATCTTCAGCACCCATTTCAACCTCGACCCAAGTGGCTGCGCTTAAAGGCAACATAACAGAGAGGTATTTCTTCCTGTTCCAAGCTGCGTTGTTGCGAGCTTTACTATGACATGAGCAGTGAGTGTACCTTGTGACATACTTTCCTGTTTCATTTCTCTAGCAGCTTTGTAAAACGTGGGCCTTGAATCTCATCTGCCAGGGTGGCTCATCAGGGATGAAACTTTGGATAGAAACCCAAGCCTGAATTTGCTCTTCCCTTTCAGGACAATTAATTCTAGATGTTTGGAACTACCTTTGTGATTAACCTTGAAATGAAAGAAGGGCACCAGGAGCAAAATTCTCTAGCCTAGACTTTATTACCAACCCTTCTACTCCTCCACAACTTACCTAGTCAGAATTTCCTCCAGTTGATGGTTTGATGATCTAGCTAGTAAACCCAAAGAGCAGCTTCACCTGCTTACTCTGCTTGTTCTCCTAAATGGCTCTGTACAAATCTGCATGATCACCACACTCCCAAGTGAGCACTCCCTTAAAAGCAAATAACGAGTTACTGAACACACACACGCACAAGCACACACAGAGACACATGCAAGACTCCAAAATTGTAGGCTTAGCCTTTAGGCAGCTAAATATGAAGCTTCTCACAGAACATGAAGTATTAACAGGGTGGTGCCATTTCATTGCATCTAAGCGAGGTAAGAGTTTTTGGTAAAATAGAACATCCTCTTAGTTCACACTCAAGTAACAAGGGTTACATAAATGGAGTTATACAGTTTCACAGATGCATAACTTGACCTCTTTCTCCTCTTCTTCCATTTCTTCAGAGAAGAAATGGAGCATGACTTCTGAAGGGCAAGGCAAGAACATAAATGGAAGCTGAAATAGCCAGGTGCATTTTCCATGGGAGAGAGAGGATGAGCTGGGCAGGACACACCCAGGCTGGAGGACTGAGCGTACTCTACCTCGGGTGCCCTGGGCACATTTTCTGTAGAGAATGTTCAAACAGGAATAAAACTGACTAAAAAGCCAATCTGCTTTTTATTACCACCATATGCTCACAATTCTAAACAATGTCAGTAAGATACTACTGTTTCTCCCCCAAAAATCCTTAGTTGGTCTGAGTTCTAAACAAATATTGTAGTTTCTGTTAAGTTTTAATATTCATAGTCAAGCTTCTACTTAGCACATTGTTGTCATTCTTTATTCAGTATTGTAATATGCATGAAAGTTAATTCAGAAAATTCCTAGCTACGCAGCTACCTAGTCAGTCCTTAGCACATGCAGGCTCAAACGCACACATTTGTTTGAAGAATAAATTGGTAATAGTTAAGAATCTTTGAAGCTCATTTGGGACATAATTCAAATGCTCAACTCTGTGGTTGTACATGTCCCAGTATTTATGCAGTAAATTCAAAACAAACAATGATTTTACAGTGCTTGTAAGTGCAAGGAAATAGAATCTGACAATCTGTGTGACCACCTGAGGTTTTTACTTTTTGGAACTTTGGGGAAAATAATATATTCATTTCAGTATCACCTCCTTGTTGAAAAACGCTAGAGAACATAGGAATGACAATGGCTTTTAACTGGAGAGGAGAGGAAGGGAAATAGAGAGCAGCAAGGGTAAATCGTCACTCTGCCCCACAAGCCGCCTTCACTACGGCAAGATGGTACACTAACACCACAGGATCTGAGACTGGGGAAACCCAGGCAAGATGCAGTTATGTCAGCCGGTCATGTGCCCCTGGGCAAATTTTTACTCTCAATTTTCTCATCTGAAAAATGAGGGGCTAGGCCTAGATGGTCTCTAGAGTCCCTTCCAACCATAACAAGCAGTGGGTATGACTCATCCGCCATGGCAGTATAAACTATGGATGGCCCTAGACTTAAGCCAAATTTATATTGCATCAAAGTGAAGAGACAAACAGCCACTGAGCCAGAGACTATGAGTTAATCACCAAGGCACATTTGGATAAATGAGAAAGTATCGGGTTCCTGTTTCAGAGACCAGGTGTTTTACATAGTGTGTGTTGTTCTTCCACAAATGTTGGCTTCTTAGATCACGTCTCCATTCGTGAGGCCCTCTCAAAACTTGTGTCACTGTTCACTGCGACTAACACCAACATATTCTCTTCCTGTGCTAGCTGGAACTCCTTTCACCTCACTGGGCAAACATTGGCTATAAGTGATTTTAACCACTGCATATCAATCTAGTTTACACAACAAACATTTCCACATGGGCAAGAGCCAACCTTCTGGTATTTGGAGGACAGGTCAGATCTTAGAGTGTTCTTTTAAATCAAAAACCAAATGTGGGATGATCTCATTCACTGAAACTTCATTAAGGAGAATTTATTTCACTCCTTGGCATAAATCAATCCGTAGTGAGTTAGTGAAAGATTCTGCCACCTTTCACTGAGGTAGTAAATTGAGTCCTGCATGGAGGTCAGAGAGAGACCCAGGCCCTCTGGAGAATGTGGAAGAGGGACACAGACAGTGGGCTATGCAGGTTTCCTGGGTGGAAGCCAGGGAGAGAGGAGCAAAGAAGAGGTTACTATGCGACTGCAGGGCTGCGACCTTCAGTGGAAGACCTGGGTGGGTCCCTGAACCTGGCTGAGCGAGGCTTTAGTGGGAGAAAGAAGAAAAGGGAGCAAGTTCTCTGCAGGAAGCAGAGGTGTGACCCCCGTCCCAGCCCTCTCCTCAAGCTGGCAACCCACCCTAGGCCAAGGAGAAGGCCACTGAGCGCCCTCTGTCGCTGGGGACTGCTGGGCCTCAAGCCAAGAAATAAATCTCTGCTGTAGGCTCCAGTTCTCCGTGAGCTCTTGAACTAGGGGTGTCCATGGGCTTCCTCGGACCTCTGCACCCCTCAGAAAGCCTCGGAGGAGTTTCATTCACTACCATCTTAACAGTGGTGACCATCAGTGTGACGCCAACTCCTCTCACCTGCTCCTCACCCAGAGCATTCTTCAGTGTGCCGGAACCCAAGACTCAACAGCTTACTGAATCTCTCCACCCACGTAGCCTGCAGACACCCCGAACTCCTACCTGAATCCAGACTGAATACCCCCATTATCACACACACCCATCTCTTCTCAGTAAATGCCACACACCCTCTCCTACTTCTCTGTAAGTCACATTCATTTTCCCTTGCAATTCTCAAGTAATCGAGTGTCACAGATTTCCCTTCCTTATATTCTCAGATCTGTTTTCTCTTCTTCTTCCTCACTTCCACCGATTTAACCCAGTCCCTCACTGCCCATTTCTTGGAGTAGGAAAATCTACAAAATCTACAAACTAGGAAATCTAGTGCTTTCCCTGCTGTAAGCCTTGTTCCTTTTGACCAATCTTTTGAATAGTAGCAGAATAATTCTTAAAAATGAAAACGCAGACTGGTTCCTCTTTTTCTTAAAGCCCTTTGGTGACAACCAAAACAAAATCAAAAAGCAAATAATAAAATCAGAGGAAATAGATGTAGAGTATATGACAAAGAGTTAATATGCCTCATATATGCAGAATGTCCACAAATTGGTGAAAAGATAAACAATGCAAAGGAAAATTGGGTAAAAGTGATGGATCTATTAGAAAATGTAAGGATCAATAAACCTATAAAAAGACTCTCCATCAAGCTCCACTCATCAAGTAAATGAAAATCAAAAGAAAAATGGGATTTTTTTTCATTTATAAGACTGACAAAAATTAAGATGATTGCAAACATCTAGGAATGAGCAGGGATGAGGACTTAGCCCTCTCACAGGTTGCCACACTGTTAGGAGAAGTAGTCCGCCAGTTTTGGTAAGAATTTTAAAGGGCACAAATCTTCAGGGCCAGCCTTCCCACCCGGCCCTCATCAATCAAAAGAAAAGAACCAATATGTAAGGATATTGGTATAAAAACGGTTATTTTAGCATCTTTTATAGTAGCAGAGACATTAGGACAACTTGAATGATGCTTAACAGAGGAAGAGTTAAATAAAATGCACCCATATAATGGAATAATCTCACGTAACAATTTGAAAGACTGAATCAGATCTAAATGTATTATAAGGAAAGGCATCCATGGTGTAAGTTATTTTGTTAGTGCATATTTGTGATACATCATGAATACATTCATTGTGGGTACTTGGTACATGTTCATGACACATGTTATTTCTTTTTACAGCCTCTTCCTTTCTCCCTGTCCACCTTAGTCCCCTTCCCATTTGCCAAAGATCTATCTCCCTGTTTCCTATTGAGTATCTTTTGTTTTGCTCTTTGATTTATTTATACTTTGGGTTTCTCATGTAAGAGAAACCATACAATTTTTAAGATTGTGTGTCTGATTTATTTCACATAACATAATGGATTCAAGTACATCCATTTCCACAAGGGACTTGTATTTATCCTTCTTTATGGCAGAGTAGCACTCCATTATGTATAAACATTTTCTTTTTCCATTCATCTGTTGATGGATGTATAGGAAACTTCCACAATTTAGCTATTATGAATTGTGCTACTATAAACATGAGCATGCATGTATCATAAGATATAGATAGATAGACAGATAGATAGACGTTTCTTAAAAACAGATTACAAAGCAATGTCTATAAGAAAAGCCTATATTTCTAAGAAAAAAGTCATACACTTGTATAAATTTGTTTTAGAATAAAAATGCAAGAAGGTATGTACACAGGGCAGAGTTGAATGTGGGGCAGAAAATAATTTTTTTCTGTATATATCCCTAACTGTTTAACATTTATTATTTCTCCTTATCCTGAAGTCCTGTTTGTGTGTGTGCATGTGTGTTTGTGTGCGAGTGATGCCATCGCCACAACACATAACAATCTTTATGTTTATATTTAACATGTGTATTGTCTCTCTCTTTCCAACCAGAATGTAAATTTCATGAGGACAGAAACCATACCAGTTTTGTTCTCCACTATGTCTCCAGCACCATGGCTTGGCACTTAAAAGTATTAGTTGAATCAGTTTATTAAGTAATAACTCAATAGCTTCTGTAATTTAAGAGAAAATTAAATACTAGGACTCCTTAAATGACTCTTCATAGTTTCTAAAATAAAAATTCAGGACACTTCCATTCATGCCTCCTCTGAGCTTCTCTTCTAGCTCCTCACATCATATCCCCTGCATTCCCCAGAGTTCTCTTCTTCAGAGCTAACATCCCTTGAGGGCAGGGACTGTGTCCAATTGGATATTGGATTCCCCAGACCTCATACATGGCCCAATGTATTGTGGTTCCTTAGGGAATGTTGTTAAACAAGTGCCTCAATTGCAGATGGGGGGAAAATGAATGAAACACTCAGACCCAAAATAGGGTATTCTCTTTTGAGAGTAGCAAACACTAGACTTGTCCTGCCTTACAAGCTCTTTGGGAAAGTCATGTATAAAAATGTATGTAGCCACATTAATAGTCTCATTAAAGGATTATTAGACAAAATGAGAAAACAAGTGTGAATGCATGGCATAAAGTTTAAAGTATTATTCAAATATTGTTACTTTTTCTATATTTTATTATGATAGATTTAATGGCTTATTTATTTATTTTCTCTAAATCAAATTGAACCGATACCAGATGCCACTGAATTGGCAAGAGTTTCAATCTCAGTTATTATTGGTATCCCCTTCCAGTAGTCCCAGGGTCATTCAAATTTGATGAGGGAATCTCATCAGTCCTAACTTTCGAAGAAGCCCCTATCACCTTTGGTCCACAGGACTCACTGCAAATACACTTCAGGTACAAAGGCGGGAGGGCCGATGAAGACAGGAGACTCTGCCTCAGACACCAGGCTGGAGCACACGCTTTTGCCCTAGCTGGGAGCTCCGGCATTTGGGGCCCTGAAGCTTTCCCGCCTGGGGCTTCCAGCAGCACTGTGAGGAACTGGGATGCTGTTCACTGTCGGTTTTACCTGCAGGTTTGTGCTTGGTTCCTGCTCTGGGAATAGAGCCTCCTTTCCCAAATTGCCCCCATGCATCTTACCCTGCAAGCGCACTGCACTTCCTTTCCCCTTTGAACAAACCTCAAATGATCCCTTCACATAAAGTCTTGGAGCAAGTTCTGATGCCCCTGAGACAAAAGAATACAAAGGAGCCAAGATACAAATAAAGCACAAATTAGTCAGGTATCTTATTATTAAAATAATAACCAAAATGGAGGAATAACAGGAAACCTGCTACAATGCACTCAACTACAATTCCTCAACAGACACTTTCAGTTAAATGACTTCCAAAACTACAACTTAGTAACATGAAAAGGACCCTCGCAAGGGCTTACCTAGTTCTGAACATCAAGGTCCACCTTCCAACACTGCTGCTGCAGATATCACCTAGGAATAAACCTCACATGCAATTCTGGCTAAATGAGTCTGTTCTTAAAATAGGATTTAAACTGAAGAAATCCGTTGTCTTCAGTGTTTCCAAGGAGGGGCTTTTGCTTGAGAAGTTTCCAGAAGAATGTAAGTGTCTTTCTGTCTCCCTCACACCTTGCGGTGGCTCTTCTGTAACTGATTCTGTGAGGGTCTCTGCTATCTGTGAGTTGTGCTAGTTTCATCCGCACCCAGGAATCCTCAGTCAAGGCGCCGGCGTGGTAGACAGTAGAGCTCACCACATGAAGAATGAGGTGCCCAAGTGCTGGCTTGCTGTAGGCTCTCACGTGAACACTTTTACACACAGCACTTCCCTCACCACGACATTTCACCGCTCATCTGATACCTGAGGTGATTGCTGTTTGACTGTGAGTTCAAAGCTTCATTTCCTGCCACATCTGCCCCTTGGACTCAGGGAGGAAGTTACGAAGATGTTCTAGGACAGGACCTTAACCGATTCAGAGTGAAATTTGGGAGCAGCTCTGTGTCACTATGAACGCTACTGCCATCACCTCCTTGACAGGCTGTAATATCTAATCTGCAGAAGAGAGTGATGTCACAGGACTTCACAGTCAAGCAACTCAAAGAGGCTGTGGGACCAACCAAGCACAGTACTAAGCACATACAATACATAACACTTTCACAGACGGAATTTCCTCAGAGTCCTCCTGGCTCTAGTCTCTAATCTATCATATGCTGGGGACTCTAAAGGGGATTGGAGGTTTGTTTAATTTTTTTCAAGGATTTTTTTTTATTTTTAGTCTCAGTTTGCTCTTGGATAAAAACAAAAATGATAATGTGCATGAATCATAAGATTATTCTAAGGAGGATCAAACAAAATGAAGCACTCATGGGACAGGCAGGCAAGGAGGGCAGGGGGAAGAGAAGGTAAAATGAACAAGATGCAATATGTACATGTATAGATTACCCAAGATGGATGTAACAATTATACATTCCAAAACATACACTAATAATTAAAATTGAACTATGCAAGAATTTTGTAAAGCCCCAAATTGTGTCCAGTGTGAGATAATATTTTTAATGACTAGTAATCTGCTTTTAGGATTGGTAAACAGAGAGAGAGAGAATAAAACAAACCATAATTATTTTCATACAACTGAACTTCAGTCTGTTTGCCTTATTTCCTGTTATCTCTTTGTCAGAAGACTGTTATCCTGAATTATCCATCAAGACAGTTAAATTGCTTTCGACAGTTCCATTACCATACAGTCTTGGTCAAAGCTGGAGATGGAAGAAGTGTGCTTAACTATTCCATTCTTTCGCTAGACTATAGGATGGACTAATTTTAAGATTTTTATCTTGGTAAGGAAATACCTATAATCTAGATGTTTTGCATCGGTGTATACACTCCAGTATAATTACTTCCTCTAGCCTGAAATTTGGGTGAAAAATCAGGTGACATTCAAATCTGGAATGTATTAAATACCTTTGGGTTTGATTGAGTCAGATTTGTAAACAAATAATTTTCCTAAAAACATGAAGTCACATAAAATCTTTTACTATTAATGCCTTGTTCTCTTCTGACATCATAAATAAACCTCATTTCCCCTCAAGGATTAGTGAGAAAAGCCCGTTTTGAAAAATCTCTTTCTGAAAGATATTAGGTAATTGCTACCCGCTGCCCTGTACTTGCTTCCCTTTAGTTCCTAATGAAGAAAGTAAACAATGTTTCCTGTCAAGCCTTTCTTGGAGCTCTGTGTTTTAAGCTGACTTCTACTATCTTGGCACATGGACCAGGTTTGCTACATGACTTACAGTGGAACTGGCAGTGGCGAGCAGCTGAATCTCTATCTATGCCAGGTAAAATCAGTCTTGCAACATTTTAACATTGTCTGCTGCTGCTTCTGACCCACTCTCAGGCTCTCTTCTAGCACTTTATTTGACTACCCTTACAGCACTGTGACACTAGCCTGGTCATTCTAATTCCTTGCCTTATCTCCATCTTCCAATGTATGTGTATAGAACTCTGTGCTGGGCATTATTCTCTACCAGTTTTTGTGGGAAGATCTTAAAGGATCAGGATGAAAATACTCCCAAGTAGTTTTCAGTGGCATAGAAAGGGGTCCCTAGAAAAATTTCCTATGGATACAAAAGAAACAACTGTGAGGTACAGCCAAAGGAATAAAAAGAGTCTGTTGAAGACACATCTGCACTCATAAATTTATTGCAGTACTATTTGCAACAGCCAAGAAATGGGAACAACCAAAGTATCCATCAACTGATCAATAGATAAAGAAAACCTGGTACATATACACAATGGAATGTTATTCATCCATTAAAAAGAATGAAATCTTGTCATTTGCAACAATGGGGATGGAACTGCAGATCATTATGTTAAGTGAAATAAGTCAGGTACAGAAAGAAAGTACTCCTTTGCATTAATCAGCATTTCTGTCCCTGAGACATAATACCTGATACCCACATCTTAAAAAGGAGAGGTTTAATTTGGCTTATGGCTTTAAGGATTCAGTCCATGGTTAGCTGGCTCCAAGGCAGAAACATCACGGTGGAGGCACATGGTGGAGCAGAGATGTTTAGTTTGTGGCATCCAGGAAGTAGCACAGGAAAATGGTGCTAGAGAGGAACAGGCACGGGACAATACATAGCATGTAATATCATGCCTCTGTGAGCCACCCAGACACACACACAGGAGCTTGCTTTACTAATCTGCTAGGTGTTTCTTAATCAAATAAAGTCGACATATTAGCTTTAATGGTTACACTCTTGATCTCACTCATATGGAATATAAAAATGTTGATTTCTTCATAGTTGAAGGTCGAATAGTGGTTACCAGAAGCTAGGCAGAGTTGTGGAAGAGGTCGATGGGAGAGGTTGATCAGTTAGATATGAACAAGATGGTCTGGCATGCTGCTGTACAGTAAGGTAATTACTGACAACAACTATGTACTGTGTATTTTAAAAAGCTAAAAGAATAGATTTTGATTGTGTTCACCAGAAAGAAGTGATAGATGTTGGAGGAAATAGACATGTTTACCCTGGTTTAAACATTACACAATGAAGGCATACATGTATGAAAACATCACATGGTATCCTGTGAATATGTACAATTTTTGTGTTTCCATGCACCACCTAAAATGAATTTAAATAAATTAAAATTTGAAAAACAGTATTTGCTGCGTGGAAGACTTCTTGGAAGAGGTGTCCTTTAGATTAAATAGTGAAAGATTAATAGGATTTGATTGTATAGGATGTAAAAGGGAATATCACAAAGGAAGTTGTGTAGGACACAGCAGTGAGGTGAGAAATCTCCCAAACATGTGCACAGCCTAGAGACCAGGTTGGCTAAATCAGTAGGCACCTGGAGGGAAGCCATACACAGTAAGTTTAGAAAGGTATTTACCAGGTCTTGGGTATTTATGGTTAGTACTAAGATCCTGCTGTGTTTCTAATCAACGTAGAAATCTATTTTCTCCCTATTAAATGCTGGATTTAACCTCTATGCTAGGTGGGTGGAAAAAGGGAGAGGACAGGGGAGTATAAAGAATAAACAAGTCATGCTCTGTGCTCTTAAGGAATTTAGTGGAGAAGAAAGAGACCCTTAGAGATCCTTGTAGCTTAAACTGTTGCTATAAATATGGTCCTATTCTCCACTATGAGTCTCTGAGCTACTATGAGAACACAGTATCTCCAAATGCTAAAATCCACTCAATTTTGAAAACAAATTCATTTGTCCCCAGTAGAGGACCACCATAGAAAGTTTCTGCTGTATATTTTGTTAGCAAGACCACATTCTCTTTTTCTTTTTGTGGTTCTTCCTTCCCTCCTTCCTCTCCTCCTTCCTTTTTCATTCTTTCTCCCTCTCCTTCTTTCTCCTTCTATGCCTATGGGTGTCAAACAAGTAGGTGCAAAACAACTAAAAATAGTGGCAGTTCCAGTGAACTGAAAACCCAAGTTAAAGAGTTGTTTTTAATTAAGTGTTTCCTTTTGAGAGAACTGTAGATTCATATGCAGTTGTAAGAAATGATACAAAATATGGGTACCCCTTTACCCAGTTTACTACAAAGGTAGCACCATGCAAATGTACAGCACAATATCTCAACGAGGGTGCTGACTTTGCTGGAGTCAGGATACAAAACATTTCCTCCATTAGCAGGATTCCCTGAGGATACCATTTTATAGGCACAGCCACTTCCTTACTCTCACCCCCTCCTGAACCTGTGGCAATGCCACCAAAATTGTTCTTTGTTTTTATAATTTTATAATCTCACAGATGTTACAGAAGTAGAGTTGCAATATAGAAGGTTTTAGAATTGTTTTCACTCAGCAATGTTATCTGGAGATTCATCCACTTTGCTGCATTTATTAATATTTTGTTCATTTTTGTGCTGAGTTATATTCTATTGTATAGATAAATCACAGTAATTTCACCATTCACTCATTTAAAAACTACATTTTCAAAAGCTTGGCTATCATGAAAAAAGCAGCTACAAACATTCATACACCCTATTTTTTGTAATTACTAAGTTTTTGTTTCTCTGAAATAAATGCTTCGGAATGCAATTGCTGAGTGACTTTTAAAAAAAAAAACTGCCATAATGTTTTCCAGAATGTCTGTAAAATGTACCATTTTACATTCCATCAGCAATGAATGCATGATCTGCTTTCTCTGTATTCTTGCCACCATTTGATGCTATTTCTTATTTTAGCTATTCTGATAGGTATATAGCAAAATCTCATTATACTATTAATTCAGGTTTCCATAATGGCTAATGATGTTAAACATCTTTCCACATGCTCCTTTATCATCTACCTATATTTTATTTTGTTTTTGTTTTTGTCTTTTGAGACAGGATCTCACTATGTAGTTCAGGCTGGCCCTGAACTCCCTATGTAACCCAGGCTGGCCTCAAACTCGCAGTGATACTCCTGCCTCAGCCTCCCAAGTGCTGGGATCACAGCCATGCACCATCATGCCCGGCTTGTCTGCATGTATTTAGGATAAAGTTCTCTTCATGTCATGCTCATTTTGTCATTAGATTGCTTGGGGTCTTGTTTCATCTTGTTCTGTTTTTGTTCCTGCTGTTTGAGATTTCTTCATATATTCTAGATACTAGTTCATTATCAGAAATGTTGTTTACAAATATTTTCATACAGTTTTCAGCTTGACTTTTCATCCTCTTTGTAGAGTCTTCCATGGAGTATTAACTTTTCAATTTTGATGAAGTCTAGTTCATCTATTCTACCTTTTATGTATCATGCTTTTGATGCCAAGTCTTAAAATTTTTTGATTAACTCTAGTTCCTGGAGATTTCTTACATATTTCCTAAAATCTTTATAGGTTTACATATTACATTTAAGTCTACTTTGTGTTAAGCAGCATCGTTTGTTGAAAAGGCTATCTTTCTCCCATTGAATTAGTTTTACACCTTTGTCGATGCTAGGTCATCGAACACACGAACAAGATATATCACTCCATTTATCTAGATGTCGAATTTCTTTCATCAGTATTTGCACTTTTCAGTCTATAAACCTATTCATATTTTGGTAGATTTACACCTCAGTATTTTTTAGCAGTTGTAAAGGGCATTACTGTTAGGCCCACACGCTAGTTGCTACTTTCTTTTTTGAGAACTCAAGTTTATTTACGTCAACAGACCCAGGAGAGTTCACACTCCAAGACCCTGGGCCCCGAACAAAGCTATTTCAGGGTTTTTGTAGGATTTTACAGCATCCCATTTTGCTAGTCCCTTTGTTCCCTGTATAAGGAAAGGATCTGAAAGCACACAGGTGCACTTCTGCATTACGGGTACAGGATGTGAGGAGAGGGGTTTGATTACCAAGGTGTGTGACTAGGGACAGGCTGTTTACTGTCGTATTTTAACTCACAGTTCCAGTCCATGTTCAGCTAGCTTACAGAAACATCACGGCAGAAAGATGTGGGGGGGCAGAGCTGTTTACTTCATGGTAGCACGGAGCAGAGCAGGGAAGAATGACACAGAGGACCATGTTTACTCCTGATGGCCACATCTCCACCACACACCCAGACAGACCCAAGAGTGGCCTCCACTAATCTGCCAGGCATTTCTTAATCCAATACATTCGACAGTTACCAAGAAGATTATACACTACAACCAAGTAGGATTCATCCCAGGGATGCAGGGATGCTTCAACATATGCAGATCAATATATCTAACACACCATATCGACAGAGTCAAAGACAAAAATCACATGATCATTTCAATAGATGCAAAAAAGCATTTGACAAAATCCAACACCCATTCATGGTTAAAAAAAAAAAACTCTACAGAAATTAGGAATAGACGGTCTATATCTAAATCTGATAAAAGCCACCTATGAAAAACCAATGGCTAACATCACACTAAAAGGTCAGAAACTGGAAGTTTTCATGCTAAAATCTCACACAAGACAAGGATGCCCACTATCACTGCTATTATTCAATATAGTTCTAGAAACATTAGCCAGAGCAATTAGACAAGAGAAAGAAATAAAAGGAATAAAGATAAGAAAGGAAGAACTTAAACTATCATTATTTGTGGATGACATGATACTCTACATAGAAGACCCCAAAAATTCCACCAAAAAACTTCTAGATTTAATAACTAAATTCAGTTGCATTGCTGGATCCAAAGTCAACACCCAAAAGTCAATAGCATTCCTATATACAAATAACAAACTCACTGAGAAAGAAATAACAGAACATATTCCTTTCACAATTGGATCAAAAAAAGGAAATACTTAGGAATATACCTAACAAAGGAAGTAAAAGATCTTTACATCGAAAACTTCAGTACTCTAAAAAAGGAAATTGAAAGGGATATCGAAAAATGGAAACATATACCATGTTCTTGGGTAGGAAGAACCAACATAATGAAAATGGTCATACTTTCTAAATTACTACACAGATTTAATGCAATTCCAATCAAAATACCATTAACATACATCACAGAATTAGAAAAATCAATCATGAAATTCATCTGGAACCAGAAGAGACCAAGAATAGCAAAAACAATCCTGAGCAACAGGGGCAAGGCAGGGGGCACCACAATCCCTGACCTGAAACTATACTATAAAGCCACTGTGATTAAAAAAACAAACAAACAAAACAGCATGGTACTGGCAAAAAGACAGACCTGAGGATCAATGGAACAAGCTGCAAGATGCAGAAACAACTCTGAACACACTCAAATACCTCACCTTTGACAAAGGAGCCAAACACCCTCACTGGAAGAAGGACAGCTTCTTTAACAAAAGGTGCTGGAAAAATTGGCTTGCCACATGCTGAAAACTAAAACTAGATACGTGTCTCTCACCATGTACTAAACTAAAACTGAAGTGGGTCAAAGATCTAGACATTAAAACTGAAACACTAGATCTACTGGAGAATAGAAGAGGAAGAACTCTCAAAGACATAGGTATAGGGAAAAAATTTATGAACAGAACCCAGAGTGTACAGGAAATCATACAAAGAATCAGCACTTGGGACCACATCCTATTAAAAGGCTTTTGCACAGCAAAATAAATCAACAATAGAGCAGGACAAAAACCCACAAACTGGGAAAAAAATTTTGCCAGCTGTCCCTCTAAAGTATAACATCTAGAATATATAAAGAACTCAAAAAAATCAAACCCCTCAATTTAAAGACCCAATCCAAAAATGGGCATCTGAAATGAATAAACCTTTCTCAAAGAAATAAAAATAGCAAATACATACATGAAAAAGTATTCAACATCACTAGTCATTCAAGAGATGTAAGTCAAAACAACATTAAGAGTCCATCTCACTCCAGAAAGAACAGTGACTATCAAAAAATCAACCAATAACAAACACTGGTGGGGCTGTGGGGAAAAAGAAACCCTCCTCCACTGTTGGTGGGAATGTAGCTTGGTCCAGCCACTGTGGAAATCAATATGGAGATTCCTCAAAAAACTACAACTAGAGGTTCCATTTGACACAGCTATTCCTCTGCTTGGTATTCTCCCAGAAGAATTAAAATCATCATACCACACTGATACATGCACAACTATGTTCATAGCAACACAATTTGTCATAGATAAGTCTTAGAAACAACCTAAATGCCCAACAACTAATGAACGGCTAAAGATGTGGTTTTTCTACAAAATGGAGTACTACTCTGTCATAAAAAAGGATAAACTGGAAACATTTGTAGGCAAATGAATGCACCTTGAGAATATAATCTTAAGTGAAATAAATCCGACACTCCTGAGTACACATCGAATTGTTTCTCTGATATGAGAAACCATAAGTGTCAATGAAGACAAAGAGGTATAAAAGGAAGATAATATTCAAAAGAGAGGAGAACTAGAAAGGGAGAAGGGGGAAAAGAAGAAAGGGAAAAAGGAAAGAAAGGAGAAAGGGAAAAAATGGAAAAATGTAAATAAACCTGCTGTAAATAGGGAAGGGGGAGCAGAAGGGAGGGGTGGCGAAGAGGGGGGAAAACCAAGATATATCATGTACAGGTACAAATAACCATGATGAATGTGATCATGATGTATACAATGTACCAATATGTGTTCTTGGTAAAAAAAAAATTGTAAGAATATATATATTCTTACAGGATTAATGGTCATGTTTGCCAAACTTCATTCTAGTAGCTTCTTTTTTGGTAGATTCCTTTGAGTTTTACATAGACAATTATATCATCTTTAAACGGGGACAGTATTATTTTTTTCTTTCGAATGTGTGTGGCTTTTGTTTCCTTTTCTTGCCTTATTGCAGTACCAAAACTTCTAGTACTCTACTGACTAGAGGTGGTAAGAGCAGACCTCCTTGCTTTATTCTTGATCTAAAAGAGAAAGTACTCAGTCTTTCACTATTAAGTGCAATGTTTGGGAGTGTGATTTTCTTTTTTGAGTTTTTTATATATTGTAGGTATTACTCCTTTTTCAGAGGAACAGTGGTAAAATTTTTTCCCACTCTGTAGGTTGTCTCTTCACTCTGTTGGTGATTTATTTTGCTGTGCAAACACTTACTAATATGATGAGATCCCAGTTGTTGATTTTTTGTAATATTTCCTGTGCAGTCAGGCTTTTTGTTCATTAAGTCTGTGCCTGCACCAATGTTTTCAAGAGTTTTAGCTATTATGCCTTCCAGCAAATTTAGCATATCTGTTTTAATATTTAGATCTTTGATCCATTTTGATTCTAGTTCAGTGCATGATGCATGATGAGAGATACGGGTCTAGGTTTAATCTTCAGCATGTGGAAAGCCAGTTTTCCCAGGACCATTTATTAAAGAGGCTACCTTTCTTCCAGTGAAGGTATTTGGCCCCTTTGTCAACGATAAGGTGACTGAGTGTGTTAGGAGTTGCTTCTGTATCTTTTTTCTGTCCCAGTGGTCCTCAGGTCTGTTTGTTGTTGTTTGTTTTTTGTTGGTAGCATGTAGCTTTTATCACAGTAGCTTTGTAGTATAATTTCAAGTCAAGGATTGTTATGTCCCCTGCTTTGCCTTTGCTGCCCAGGATTGCTTTTGATAGTCTAGGTCTTTTCTGGTTCTCTATGAATTTTAGAATTGTTTTTTCTAGTTCTGCCAGGTGTACTATTGCTATTTTGATTGGAATTGCATTAAATCTGTGTAATGGTTTTGGAAATATGGCCATTTTCACTGTTGGTTCTTCCTACCCAAGAACAACGGATTATCATTCCATTTTCTGATATCCTCCTTGATCTCCTTTTTCAGTGTACTGTCGTTTTCGATGTAAAGGTCTTTTACTTCCTTCGTTAGAATGATTCCTGAGCGTTTCATTTTTCTTGATGCTTTTGTGAAAGGGGTGCTTCCCTAGTTTCTCTCTCAGTGAGTTTGTTATTTGCAGAGAGGAATGTTATTGATTTTCAAGTGTTGACTTTGTATCCAGCTATACTACTGAATTTGGTTATTAGGTCTAGGAGTCTTTTGGGAGAGTTTTTGGGGTCTCCTATGTAAAGTATATTATCATTCACAAATAATGATAATTTGACTTCTTTCCTATCCTTATCCCTTTTCTTTCTTTCTTTTGTCCAATTGTTCTGGCTAATATTTCCAGAACTATATTGAACAGGAGAGGTGATACTGGGCATCCTAGTCTTGTTCCTGATTTTAGAGTGAAAGCTGTCAGTTTTGGACCTTTTGGTATGATGTTCGCTGTTGATTTGTGGTAGACGGCTTTTATTAAATTGAGGTAAAGGCTTTCAATTTTCTGTAGAGTTTGTATCACGAATGGATATTGGACTTTGTCAAATGCTTTCATTGCATGTGTCAAAAGTATACCAATGAAATAAATAAATAATGTAAAATATAAAGTTAGCTGTAGATTTTTTAGATATTTTTCTCAAGTGGAAGAAGTTTCCCTCTATTCCTCTTTTTCTGAAAGTTTTTGTCATGAATGTTTTTGTTTTAAACTGCCAAATACAAATTTGTTTTTATGTTTTAAAAATCTAGTTTCATGTTTTAAGCTGCCAAATAAAATTCATCTGTATGATGTCTTCAACCTTGAGAGCAGCTTATAATCCCTATAATACATTTGCTCAGATCTTGATTTTTCCTAACAGTTGCAAAGCAAGAGTAAATAAAGCTGTAACTGCAAGAACAGTGATTATTTTCCTAAACCACCATATGGTTTTATCTGCCACGTCTGCTGGTAGCTCCACCAAGTTGAGAGTACTATTTATGGTGAACTGGCAACACCTTCCCTCCTAAGAAAGTCATCTTTTATTAATCTCATACCCAAAAGCTCTTCATCCCAGGAGCACCACACTCTTTGATCCTCTTTGGCTAAGTGGCATTATGGGAAGGAGCACAGGTTTTAATTCCTCTCCCATACAGTAGTTTTCCCTTTCCCTGGCATTCTGTTGTCAAAAGATTTAGACCTTAGCAAAGACGTCATTAAAGCTCTTGTTGCCACTCCTCACAAGACTTCCAAGCTAAAATGCCTGAATTCAAATTAAAGAAATTGAAAGTATGAAATTGCAGCCAAAAGTAGATTCACCTATGGAAGACTAAAATATGATGCAAACTAGATAGGAAAGAGAAATAGAGAACTAAGAAAAGACCATACTGCTCGTGGAATAATTCTGAATGAAATCGCCTTAAAATAGAGCTACCTGAACATACCAAAGGGCTATGTCAAAATTGAAATGCTATGAAAATGGGAAATACTGACCAATTTTTAACTTAGCTCATCCTTAACATCTTGACTAAATAATTGGGTTTATTTTTTAAGCTGCAATTAAGGTTCTATGGAATCTAGATAAAGGATTGTAAAAAACAAGGATATTTCTTTCAATACCAGCATATTTGAGGAAATTTTCTATTATTCTTGAGAATCATTCTCCCCAAAACTACATTTCAAGGGCACAGATTTGCCCTTTAATAGTTTTATACAAGGGAAGAGAGAAAGAGAGAGAAAGAGAGAGAAGAGGAGAGGAGGGAAGAGAAGAGAAAAATTCTCATTCATTTTGAACAGTAGATTTAGCTATCACACCAATGATTCTACTACCAAGCCACACAATGTTTAATCTTTCTCATTACAGCATGTGATTATAATAAAGTCTTTCTGAACTGAATTTTGACCTCCATATTCTGAGGCAAGTAATCTTTGTCCATTTAACTGAACTTCTTTCAAAAACCTTCGATCCTAAGTGTGCCAATTGAGTAATTCTTCTGATGTCATAGGGCCAGGGGCCTTGGTAATGCCATGTCTGTTTCTGTTCGATTAACTCTGAATGAAGGAAAGCGTTCTGCTTTGGATACTTGGCAATGTCACCATAAACAGAAGACTAATCTTTCAATAATACAAGTTTAAGAAAACAAGAGATGACTGGAACTCTGTTGTAATGAAATTGCCCGTGCATGGCAGTCTCAGAAAGGGTTTTTTTCTTTCTTTCTCCTAGGAGTGTTGAGACAGCCACAGTGCTTCTACCCAGTGAAAGTAATTGAGTGAATGATTTCACTTGTTTCTTCTTTGGAGTGAATTAAGTCGTCACCATCTGTGGAGTGTGCTCAATACCACAGGGGAAGGGGGCTGTTTTCTCATGTCATTTATGTAATGGCTATGTTGTCACTTGCCACCTTTGAGCAAAATCAATGTGTAGCAGAAGCTGGGCCAGGTTTCCCATAGTTGGAGTGAAACAGGGAATTGGGGCAATTGTTCGGTTAACTTGAGCACAACTTTAAAGAGCAATACTTTCCTTCAAATTACTCAAATGTTTCAGGGAACATTTCCAATGGCTCCAACCTAACTCTGTCTCAGCAACAGATGTCTGGCCTTTTGCAAGGGCCGTGACCAAATGTAAGTGGGTGAGGAGTTTTCAGGGGGACACTTTTTCATCAAGTAAAACGACAGGAATAAGAAGGATAGGGCCAGTCTACATGACACTGACGGGTGGATCTATCAAGGAGGCAGGTTTCAGCTCAGTTGAAGGAGAAGCTCCAGTTTTTCCAGCGATAACATGGGCTTCCTCAGGAAGTCTGAAAAGTCTGTGGTTGGAAGCATTCAAGAAAAGAATTGGATCACAGTGTTTCTCCACTGGTGGCTTACAACTTATTAAAGGGTTATAAAATCAATTTAGAGAATAGAACCAGCATTTTTAAAAAACTGGAATGGAAAACAAGAAACAGATAAAAATATCATGGGGCATTGCAATATAAACCCATATTGTTTGATGAAAATTTATTTTTAATTATGTGTGTAATAAGTCATAAGGTTAAAAATGTTAGTGTGGCCTATAGCATAAAAGGTTTAAAACACACGCATAGCATTAGACATATACTTGAGGGGACTGATTGAACTATGTAACTGTTGAGACCCAGAAGAAAAAGAAAAACACAAGCATGGTGCTGAAACGGTCATGAGGAAGGAGAGTGGGGAATGGCAACGTGGCTAGGGCAACTGGGCATGCCCTGTTGACTGCAGAGACTCATTAACCACAAGCACAGAGCAGCAGCTCCCAAGTCCAGCTCCTGATACTAATCTTCTAGCACAAGATCAAGTGGGTTTTGATGGGACAGCCTGAGTCTTATGTCAGAAAGAAGATATAAAAGATGGTAGCCATCGACTTTGGCACCACTGTCCTCTTGTTCCTGCAGTGGCTCATCCCGTGTGGAGGACGTATCTATCTTCTCCTTTTCCTTCAGACCACCTTCTCTCCATGAGCACTTCTTTTGTGCTTCTTTCTCCTTCTTCTTCTTCTTCTTCTTCTTCTTCTTCTTCTTCTTCTTCTTCTTCTTCTTCTTCTTCTTCTTCTTCTTCTTCTTCTTCCTCTTCTTCCTCCTCTTCCTCCTCTTCCTCTTCTTCCTCTTCCTCTTCCTCTTCCTCCTCTTCTCCCCTCCTCCATCCTCCCTCCTCCTCCTCCTTCTTCTTCTTTGCCCTAAAATAAATGTCAAACCCACATATTCGCCAACTGTTCCAACCAATTCTTCGTTCAGGACAGTAAAAGCCTGAAAAGCACCCCTGGTCACTACAACACCTGGTAACATTCACGATCTTTATAAGCTACAAGGAAATCAGTTCTCCACAGCTGTGTAATTATTTTTAATCCAGACACTATAAAATATTGAGAAAATTTCTCAAATATTAAAAAAATACCTCCTTGTGATACACACAACAACACATTTCACAGAGATGTGTTAATGATATGTCAAAATATGAGATCATGGCATCGCATTAAAACAAAGGTCAGATATCAAATCAGCAGAAGGCCAAGTCTGATGTAGTCCAGTACAGGCCTTTAAGGTGATCTGGTTTACTGAAGGGCAGATGTGATGCTAAGATACTCCCCCTTCTACAGAATTACAACCATATCATCAAGGCAGATATGTTCAATGACCAACAATTCATATTAATGGACAAACAGTGGCCACCTCTCTGTTTGTCCCAGGAAAGCCTACATGCCTTTCAGCTTGGAGCTTTGACTACTTACCATATTATGTTATTCTCAGTTCTTTCCATCCAGAGAATCCCATCCAGAGAATTCAGGAGGGACTTAGGCAAAAGGAAGACTCACAGAAAGAATGAACAGAGGTAGAAAGGGCCTTTACCCACTGCAGAGGATTAAAATCTTCAAACCTCAAGATGGTAGCAGGGAAGACTGTGCCATCCCCCAAAGGGAAATAGGTATTTCTGAGTTTTGTGAGTAAACCAGCAATCAATGTCCCTGTGAGGCATTCAACCAAATATGTTCCAGTGAGGGAGTGGTGTCTAATCATTACAGAAAAGGAGTCAGAGCCAGACTTCTGACTTTTTCATTCTTGGCTACGCCACACAATCTCACTGTGGCAAGCCTTTCCTCTCCATGTATTGAGGCCTCTCTTGACACATCTGCATAATGTATGTGAATTCTGGAGTACAGGGAGGGTGGATGATATCAAACTGCATCCAGGAGTCATAGCTCCAAGTGCAGAAATCTTGAGGCAGCAATGAGCTTCACATTCCAGTGAAGAGCTCAGACTCTAGCCCACCAAGGGGTGCGTGTCTGAAAACCAAAGAAGAGGCAAAGAAAAGCCAAGAGGTATAGACTGTGTTACAACACAAAACAGCACTGTGCAAACCTATACCACAGAGCTCTAGGCAAGATACAAAGCCAGGTAAACAGAAATGAGAAACCTACCCAAGGACACATGGACGCCAACATCTAAGATGAAGGATGGCTATCTGTCCTACTTCTGTCTTTTGAAGCCATCTACGCATATTAGAGTTGGAAGTGCCTTCAGAGATCATGAAGTTTAGTCTTTCTGCCAAAATACAAATCTCCCCTGACAACTTCCATGCAGGTAGTCATTCAATTTTTACCTGAACGTTTCCAAAGCCATGGAGCTGACCATCGAGGAAGCCCCATCATCTGTAAGTGCTCTAGCAATTACTAAACAGCTCCGTATGCTAAGGTCTCATGCACTTCTACCTCTTCTCTTTATGCAATATAATCAGGAAATAAAGGAGGAAAGAAAATGTCTCTGAAAGAATACAATGCTCAACTGTCCCAGTTCAACTAGGTCTAAAGAGTTCCTTCATCAGAATTTTCAGTGTTAAATTAGAGTCCCAGGCAAGCTGGGATGGTTTATAACCTTAATTAAGAAAAATAAGAGATGCATTTAACAGAAGGTACAAAAAGATATTTACTTTCCCCTCAGACAACTATTCTTCCTGGGCAGTAAATCTTTTTAGGAAGCATTGTTTCAAATCAGAGTTGGAGGAAATTACAAGGTGTCTCTTAACATGATTACCTCTTCCAGAATCACATTTCTTAATGTGATTATTCTATTTCACTTACTTGGGATATCGTTTTTTTTAGAGTTGGGGGGAAATACAGAAAAATATTTCCTGAATTAATCAATAATGATCACATGGGAATATTATGCCCAATTAACAATGACACATTCCTCACAGAAAACACATGTGGCCCATATAAGCAGCAAAATAATCAGTTTGGAGAAATCACACAAAAATAAATAGATAACAAGGCCCTGGTCAGTACTGGAATGGCATTTTCAAATGAGAAAACTCACATAAGAAAATTAATCTCTGAAAGTGTTAAATCTTTCTATAATACACAGACAACATTCATCTAAACACCCCATGTTGTCAGGGGGAAATCTAGCCATTTTAGATTTTTTTGGTGAAATTCGTTCCCTAAAGATTAAGGTGCCCCAGGGATGGGCCCTAAGAATTCAGAGGCAGCCAGTACAGCCCCACATGGGGAGCTGGTCCCTTCAGGACTGAATGGTGAGAATGGAATAATTCTGTAAGAATGATTTGATAAGAAATGAGAGCAGTCCTACAAGTGAATGAAGGAGGGATATAGGGATGAGGGGAGTTCGTGCATGGGGACCTTCAGCTCTACACATGCAGAAGTCATAAAACCATATATATGAGCCATTTAGCAATTCATTAAACAGTTATAGAGTCAAGGTTCTCACAGTGAAAAATACTCCTTTTCCCTGAGGGCAGGAGAAATCTTGGTTCATGCTTTCTTGCCTCAAAAAAACTACTTGGGAAAGAAGGTGGGAAGAGAAGACAGACGCACACATCAATTCCTACAGGAAGAAGCCCTGATGGAACATTTCTCTAACTCACGGGTACTTCAGTTGGTAGAAGGCAAGCACTTGTACTTCCTCTCGGTCATCAGTGTGCAACTTCATCCTTATCTTTCCGCGGGGTAAGAACAAGAAAGCTACTCAGTATGGATTCTTTTTTTAATTCCAAACTTTATCTGCAATTTTAAATTGGCTGTCTAGCAGCACCTGGCTTGCATGTACGCCACTTGGAGTAATGACGAAGTTCAAAAGGTTAATCAAGTTATTAACATTTTAAAAGAAGGGAAATTTTCTTTCCCAGATGGCTTAACAGGTGACTCCTATAAATTACACAGTACATTACAGCGAGCATCCGCTAGCCCAGTTATAGTAAAGAGTCTGTCAACATTTCCATTATAAAGCCCTATTTTCAGAGTTTATAACTCAGCCGTAAAACTCTGCTCCAAGCTAGGCCTTGGCTTTCTCGTTGAATTCTTGACTCCACAGCAAACTCCCTTCTTCCTTTCTTTCTCTCTCTTTCTTTCTCTCTTTCTTCCTCTTCATTTCCTCCTTCCTTCCTTCTCCCTGTCCTTTTTCTTCCTCTAGTAAAAATGATTTTTCAAAATTTTTCTCTGGTTTAACTACATTAAAGAGGACCTCCACACAGGGAAATCTTTCGTCCATTTTATAGTCAAGTCCATTGCTTACGTAGTCAGTATTTTTTTTCCCCAGAAACTATTAGGAATCGAGATGGTTCTAATCAGGCTTGTTGTTGTATTTCAAATCGTAATAAAGATCTACGAGTGACTAGATGGAAGGGGAAAAGGCTTCAGAAGATATTTTACCAGGCAAGTATTTTGCCTTGTTTCTTGAACTCCAAATGTCTATATTTAATCCCATCCCCTAAATGTAAAAGCAATAACATGTATCCCATTCTTTTATGGCCATTTACTTTATCACCTTGGAGAACATAGCAGCGGCATGGCGACTTCCAGATGGCACGCACGCGCGTGCGCGTGTGTGGGTGTGTGTGTGTGTTTATAGGCCACCAGGGTAGAGTGAAAGACAACACACAAAATATGAAGTGACAAGGAAGGTGCACAAGTGATGAGTGGAGGTCTGCCATTCCAAGTCTGCCTGGTCACAGCCTGGGAGGTTTTATGGCCTATTCAAGCCTGTGATGCAGACTAAACAAACTTTCCTTTACTTTCACCATGACACTCTCCAAGACCAGGCCAGAGGGCGGGGAAGACAAAGGCCAACAGCCAACTCTGCTCAAACCAGAAACCGCTGCCTCACAGCTGACCTTGGAGCTTCACCTCCAAGGCCCCTCCAAACCCCAGCTCAGACAGAGAGTTAAGCCACATGGGGAACTTCGCTGCCAGCGCAGGGCGGGAAGGTAACAGGAATGGGGTTAAAACACTCTTACAAGGGACAAGCGAGGACAGAGCAGGGTACGGCGGTACTTGGACAATTTTTCCCACAACACCCAGACCGAAAGGGTGCAGCCGAACCTGCTGCAGAGAAACAATGATCCTTCTCAGGACATAGCATTTGTCATGATGCCAACTCAGTAGCCTCTAAAGTTAGGCAGCACCCCCACCTGGCGAAGAAAGTCCTGGGGTGGAGGCCAACCAATCTCCCTCTTTACCCAGGGAGAGACCTATCAGCCTCTGCCCACACCAAGATAGAAGAATGAAGCCCTTGGATTGCTCATGGCTTCAGATGTACCTACTGAGCTCCACACAGGCACATGTGTACAAAGAACCTCATTGCTTGTCCCATTCTCCCAGCCCACGGCCTTGCCCTGTTTTCCTAGCTCTTTGTTAACACTCTTGCTCATTCACAAAGTTATTTAGCTTGGAGGGAAACTGTGCCCCTGTACAGTTTGGAATGGCAGACCCTGTACAGCTTTTCCTCCTCTTAGGTCCTGCAGTCATGTCATATTATTTGAATTTGTGATATACATCGCCATCTTTTCCATAGCAATAGAAACAGTGGCTGTTGTGAAAACAGGATTTGCGAGTCAATGAAAGAAAAAATGGAAAGAATTTAAGAGAACAGCTGTTCCCACCTCCTGCCCTAGACAGGTAAGCAGCTAAGCAGACAGAGGACTGCTTTCCATCAACACACCCCACTCACACAAACAGCGTGCGTCTCCTCAGTGCTGCCAGCTAAATGCATGACTGTCTCAGCCCAGGACAAACTAGCCAAGAGCTTCAGATGGCAGGGACTGTGTCTCTTCCATCACTTTCCCTCCAGCCTTTACCTGCTGTCCAAGAACAGTGGGCACTTGTACGAGTGTGCTGAATGATGGAAATGCCTACGTTGAGCCTATTATCAGCTTTCCAGCCAAGATTTGTTTTTTTTTTTGGTGGAGGGGGGTGGTGTGCTGGGGATTGAACTCAGGCCCTTGTACTTGCTAGGCAAGTGCTCTACCACTGAGCTAAATCCCCAGCCCCCCAAGATTTGTTCTTGATGTGTCTAAGTAAAATATCTTCTGTTGTAATTTAAATCTATTGTAACTTTCAGTTTTCCATGTGAGAAAAGTAAACTGTGCAAGGACATTTATGAAATAATTTTTCATTCTGATACCTAAGACAAATTATTGATTTCACTCTTTCAATGCCCTGCTTTAAAATCAACAAATCCTTCATCTTAATAATCACCTTTTTGTTAGAACATTCCCGATATACTCTATTTCTCTGTTGTGTTTTAAATTCAACTTGAAATTCAAAGCACTGAATGAGGATTCTGAAAACGTCCATTTGAGTCCTGTTACGACTAGTGGAGAGACCCTGACACCAAGACAAGAAACTATGCCAAGCCTCAGCTTTCCTTTCTATAAAATTCCCACCTCTATCACATTAATTGTTGTGGATAGAAAATAATATATGTGAAAGCTTTTGATATTTTTCATTGTATAGAGCAGCAAGTATAAGTGTGTTCAGAATTATTCAGATAAGGGTGTATCCAGTGCTCAACATAAGATTGCTTCCCAACATGGAAGTAACAGTTCACAGTCACGGCCTGTGTTTGGTAAAGAAAAAAGACCCGGACAGCAGTTAAGGAGTAAGATCAGATTTCATTCAGGAATTGTTGCATCAGTGAGGAAAAGACCTCGGTATACACCTGAGCTTGATTCAAAACACCACAAAATGGAGAGATAGTGCCAAGGAACAGGTTAAGGCCGGAGTAGGGGGTGGATGGAAAATGAAGACATCGAGGGGAGGGGATTCTCACCAAACTGACCCAATGGTGTCCCTGCATTTTGTGCTCTACAAATATAAAAATTCAGATGAACTCTATTCCATGCAATTCTCATAAATTAAAAAGGCAATAAGATACATTTACAAATGCACAGGCTGCATAAAGGAATATGACTTTATCAAGAAAGAGAACTTCCATTTTGCTTCACCTCAGCAGGAATGAAGTGAACCTACTGATTGCAGTTCTTCTCAGGTAGAGTAGAGGAGAATTTCCAGCAGACTAGATTGTGACTTCTACATTTTGAATTTTGATTCCTCATTATTCCCTGGCCTTCCCACACCTGACATTTCTCTGCAGGATGATTTCTGGTCTTACAACTTCATGCTGAAACCCTGGAGGGGTCTCGCGTCAATGAGAGGATGGTGTATTCCCATGTTCTTTCTACAGGGGACAGCTAGAAAAAGTGTTCATGGAGTAGACTACAAACCATGACTATGTCTTACAAAACCCAGACTAACTGAGGCCTAACTCAGCTTCTACTTAGGTAGGTCCCCACATTGTCCATAACACTTCAAGGTCATTTGACAAGAGGAGAATGACCAGGAATTAGTTGTGCACAATTGCAGCACAAATGTCTTTGCAATTTTTACAAACACTATAACCACATAATAAATGCACTTATAGGACCACTTCCAGAGCTTTGAAATGGATCTGGGTAAGCAAGAGGGACTCTGAAATAAATTTTATTTCCTTTTGAGTAAATCTGCCTCTGATAATTAGTCACAAAACCACCTTCCCTAAATGATTCCCAAAGCACGATAGAATGAATGAAAGACAAGTAAAACAAAAACAAAAGGAGGGTATTCTAGCTAAATAAATACGTTAACAGAATTGAATCTTGTAGACAAAGTCATTAAATCCAGCAGATTTTAGAGTTCTGGTTGTAGGCCTCATTTGTTTGCTTTTCAGCTGCAGATAGACACTTGCCTACAGTAAGTGCACAATAAGAGTTTCATAAATGAATTAATGAATACATGAACAAATGAATGCTTGTGAAAATCCAAATTTTTTGCAATCTCTGAAGAAATCTACATAGCAAGCCCATGCATTAGCCAAATGTGTAGTCAGTGTGTATTGACTATGGGTCAACAAAGTGTCCTGCCTCTCCATGTGTCTTTATAATGGGCTTAGTGGGACTAAACATCTCATGAATTGACTTCCAGGAGTCAGATAATAATTTTAGACCCTAAAAAGAAAGATGATATCGGGGTTGGGCATTTAGCTCAGTGGGAGAGTGCTTGCCTAGCAAGTGCAAGGCCCTGAGTTCAATCCCCAGTACTCCCCCCTCAAAAAAAGGTGATATAAACAGACCACCATTACCTGTAAGCATTTTCAGTAAGGCCTATCTTTTTATGTAGTTTTTAATGTAGTTTAATGTAGTTTTTTTCATGTTTGCAGTAATAAGGCTTACCTTTCAAATTAAGTAATTAATTAATTAAGCTTTCCAAATTAATATATTCCTTTTGTATTTTGAGTGTTGGGAATAAAGCTTTGACTTTAAGCCTAAGAAAAGAGCACTTGTAAATACAGCCTTGATAAGTAAAACAGAGTGTGAGGTAGGTAGGAGAGACACCAAATTCATGATCCCTGAAATTGCAGCGTCTGTCCCACACCTGTCAAAGAAGTTGTAATTCAAACGGTGGTGTTTTCAAACAGAGATTGTTGTCTGAGACCGAACAACAGTTTCTATCCAAATAAAAATGTTTTTAAACACTCCTGGATGTGAATCCAGTATGGAAATGGATTTGAAATAAACATTAAAAATTTTTCCAACTGTTGCTCTGCTGAGTCACTGAAGAATAACCTCCCCAAACGTTCACATTTTCAGACTAATTGGTCCATGGCTGCCAGACATGAAGAAGAAAGAAAAATCTAAAACTCAGTGATTCCACTAAGTTGTAAAACATGTACTACAGACATGCTGCTACGTGAAGATGAAGTCGGGGATTAACACTGGAGTCAAACCAGGGGAAACATTCCTAGGTTGTCAGAACATTTTATCCAACAATTAATCATAATCAGCACATTCCAATAACTTTGATTAATTTATGCTTAATTTTTCTAATCTCAAAACTTCTACCAAAACTTATTTACTTTACATTTCTAATCTTTAGAAGACATTGTTTTCCAATGAGCTTTAGAAACTTGAGGAAGAATTCAGGGCAAGAGAATCAAAAGATAAAGGGAATGGAATGAGAGACAACTGGAAAACATGATGAATGAGTGAGATTTCCAATATAACAGCAAGAAAGGAGAGAAGACTTTGAAGTAATCGAAGCACTCTAGTACTATTTCTCACATTTCGGTCATGCTTTTCCTCTGAGGCATGTACTACAAGCCAAAGAAGATGGCCCCAGTCTTCTCAAAACCAAGAGAAACAACACAAAGTTGGAACCCCCTTCTCCTCATCCTCACCTCTGGTTGCTTTCACAGTCACCATCTGGCAACTGACTCCCAGTCCCAACTGCAGGATCACCTTCAGAAGGTACCTTTCATAGCCATTGTGTCATTCTGGATCAACTGCACATTAGCCTCAGGGTGCATAGGGTGATGTGAATGGGAAGTTGAGGGAGATACCAGGCAGGAATGTCTCTTACGAGGGCCCAGAAAATTTCTTTAGTCAATAAGAATTTTAGCAATCATAACTAAAGTCCCAGTAGAATGCTTTAAAAATCAACAAGCTAATTTAAAAAATTATATGGAAAAGCAAAGGCCTAGTACAGCAAAACTAATTTTGAAAAAGAACAAAGTTGGAAGATGCATACAACTAATTTTAAAACTTGCCATAAAGCTACAGTAGCCTAGACATTGGATATTGGTGAAAAGATGGACACGTAGATCAGTAGAACAAAACAGAATCAGACATAGAACTGAGGCAAGAGAGGAGGCCCCAGGGCTCCCCCAAAAGTACTTAAAGTCTGTGGCTGCTCCAAATGCCTTATAGCCAGCCTGGCTGCACCCAGCACCCCACAGCCAGGAGATACTTGCTTTGGCTGCAGCAGACTTCAGTCACAGACCTTCCTAGACAGCTCCGCCCACCTCACAGCCTTTCTGGATGACTCCGTGCCTCTGCAGCCCTCCTCGTTTAGGCCCACAAGGGGCCTCTCCTTCACCCATGACCAAACAGAAATGTCTACACTGTGCATGCCTGAGCCTGCCTTTTTTCCTCTATAAGCAATCTTACCCTTAGCAGGTTCAGGCTGTGTGCAGTTCCCGCTTCTGCTGCAGCGTAAGTCCTAACAAAGCCCCTTCCTGATGACACATTCTTGCCTATTCGTGATTTTAATACTGGGTAGGGCATGCTGAGCAGGTAAAAAACACCAAAGACCGCTGGTTCCAAAAGCTGCCTGCAGCTGGGGCTGGTAACACTGGAGGCAACTGGTGATACAAGAGAACAATGGAGAGCAATAAAGAGTAGCTGGCAGCCACCAGCTGCAGTGAATAGAGAGTTCCCAAGCCCTGCCAGTAGCTGCTTGCTCCTAGAAGCAAGGAGAATCATTAACACAAAAGAGAGTTGATAGCTGCTAGCATTATAAACCTAGGGTTAGCCTGGCACAGTGGTGCATGCCTGTAATCTCAACACTTGGGAGGCTGAGCCAGAAGGATCACTACAAATTTGAGGCCAGCCTAGTTTACATAGTAAGATCAAGACCAGCTTGAAATATGTAGCGAGACCTTGTCTCAAAAAAAAAAAAAAGCCTATGGTTATTAATACTAAAAGAGCTATGCTTTTGCTAATTCATGTTTTCTGCACAGATTGAGCAAGAACTCTCAGCTGATTGTGAACATAAAGGAGCCCTAAAGAAAAGAGCAGACAATGATGATGGTTACCCGCAGGCTCAAGAACTAGCCCACGTTTGATTTGTATTCTATGTCCAACTAAGAACTCACGCTACTGGTGACAGAACTACACACATACGACCAATCAGGTTTCTACAAAGTGTCATGGCATTTCAGTGGATAAATACTATAATTTAGCCAAAAATAGTGCTCAATTGAATATCCCCATGTAAAAAAAAGAAAAATACACTTCAACCTATACCTCACTCACTATATAAAGGTTGACTCAAAAAGAATTACAGACCTAAGTATAAAACACAAAACTATAAAACCTATACCAGATAAAATAGGAAAATATTGATGACCTTGATCTTGGCAAATATTTTTCACACAGGGAGCAAATAACACAAACCATAAAAGAAAAAAACCTGATAAATTGCCCTTCTTCAAATTAAAACACCTTCTCTCTGGAATATAAGGTTAAGGAAGTGAAAAAAGAAGGCACAAACTGGGAGATGTTTCCAAAATATATACCTGATAAAGGACAGATGTTGAGAATATATAAGGCTTTCCAGAATTCAATGATAAGAAAACCAATTTTTAAAAATGAAATGAGAAAGGAAGAAAAGGAAAACACTGGGAAAAGATCTGAATAACATACTTTACCAAAGAAGATGCATGGAGTAAATAAATACACAAAAAAAGAGGCTTAATATCATTAGTCAAAGTGAAAATGCATATTTAATAAGATACTGCCACATGCCAGTTAGAGTGACTTAAACAGTTTACTGCCAAATACTGCTAATGAGAATGCAGAGCCAAGAAAATGTTATCATAGGTAAAAGTAGCCAGCTCAAAGGTTGTCATAGAAATGGTCTTATTTATATGACAGTCTAGAAAAGGCAAAACTAGAAGGACAGAAATTGTATCAGTGGCTTTCAGGGGCTAGAGTAGGGACTATCTACAATAAAGGAACATGAAGGATGATGAAAATACTCTGTTTCTTGATTGCAGTGGCAATTTCATGATTGTAAATTTTTCAAAATTCATAAAACTGAACACCTGAAAATGTAAAATGTTACTATGTATAAATAACATGTCAATGAATCCCCCCAAAAGCATTACTATAAATCTCAAATAAATTACATACAAATGACCTTGTGAAATGTGATTTTTGACATGTATTCACATTGAAGCAGAATGAAAATCAGTGTGTTACTTGAGTTATCCAAATTTATTTTTGTGATAAACTTTCAAATAAATAAAACACATTTTCCTACATCTTTACCACAGATAAATAGCGTTCAAAGGTGCGGCTTTATTTGGTATTACTGCCATGAATTGTTTTTTCTATAGAAATTGCCTGTGATGTAATATTACATTCATTTTTCAAACATTTAAGAACGATTTCTAGATTATTACTAGACTAGAGGTCTACATAGGACTCAGTTCTTCCCAGTTCTGGGCCAGTAAGATATACCTCAGTATTTTTTGATAAATTCTCATAAGATATGATCAGATGAGATCAAATATTAGAAAAATAAATTCAAACTTAGTTTCAGATGGTCCACTGTGGTAGAGTTGTTTAATGGTGGATAATAACATCACATAGCATCATGCACCAATTACCAAGACTGTAACTGCCACACTTAAAATGAATGAAACTGAAGATATTTTAAGTGATCCAGATATTATAACCCTCAGGTTACTCAACAGCAAACTGCTAAAAAGGTAATCTAAAACTTTAAGCACATTATTTATTTTAATAACGAGTGGAAGCTAATCATGTACATGGACATTTTAGCCCTAATCTCTGTTGGATGATACTCAGATGGGGGCCAGTGCTCCAAGGTTCTACTCCCATCTCTGCCCAAACTTTACATTTTCCCTGCTTCTACCTAGCTCCATGTTGGAACTAAACAACCCACCAATGTTAATAGGATACCGCTGTGAACATGAATTCAGCAATGTTTTGAGAGTTCCCAGAAGACAAGCAATCCATACAGGGCTGGCTTCATGGAAATGCCACCTCTGCAGTCCACATAGTCCCATGCTTAGAAGGACCCACACTTGGTTTAATGCTCCACTGTCACCATCTTGAAATTCTTAATCATTTTTTGTTTGCTTGGTGGTTTATTTGAGACAGGACCTCACTATGTAGTTCAGGCTGGCCCTGAACTCACTGTGTTGCCCAGGATCTTGAACTCTTGGCAATTCTCCTGCCTCAGCCTCTCAATGGCTGGGATAACAGGTGTATGCCACCATGCCCAGCTAAATCTTTAATAATTGTTAACAAAGGCCCTACTTTTTTTTTTGCACTGGACCTCACAAATTATATGACTGTCCCCTATTCCTCAAATACCAAAATGATGTGAGGATTCTGAGTTACTCCTTGTATATAGTCACTTAGGTCACGTGTTTGACTAAAATTAACCAAATTTTATCTTGAAACACTTTATTTAAGAATTTACAGAGTAAGTTGGGCTCATACAATTTCTAGGAATTTGTGTCAAGACAAACACAGTGCAAAGACAAATCATTCCTACTCCAGGTAAAATAGATTACCAAAAAAACTCAATAAATTTTTTATTTCCATCTCATCAATTATCTTTGTAATGGAAGCACATATCTGGATTTGACATTGTCTGAATTTTCATTTTAATCTTTGGTCAGTTCTTGCTTCTGAAGGCTTTCTATATTCATTTTTATTTATTTATTTTGTTAATTAGTTAGTTATTCAATAAGTATATAATGAGGCCTACTATGTTCCAGGCATTGTGCTAACCCTAGATAGAAAAACAAAATTAAATAATAAAAAAGAAAACACAATGTTCATCTCTTATGAAAACAAAGTCACTAAAATAGTCACTCTTAATCTACCATTTTATAGCCTTTATAATTTTGTTACATTTTCACCACAGCATTGTTTTTAATCTATGAACCTAGAAGAACAATATGCTATACACCAGCTTTCTCAATAACAATATAAGTGATTGTGCTTTTTAAAATACCCGGTTTTATTATTTAATAATGAGAGAAAGTTGGCCTTAAAAAAGTGACTTGGCCTGTGTGAAAGATGTATAGTAAAGGGTTAGCGTTGCTCCTCACCTAAACCATGTCACCTTTCTTCCCTGCATATCATACGGAATGCTTTAGCATAGTCTGTCTTGGAGCTGGCTGCCAGCCCAGTCAGTCCCTGAAGCCGGCAGGGGCCAGGGCAGCAGTGCTTTTTATAAGTAGGCTAAAAGTGTTTGGCTTGCATCTCAAATGCTGAGTTTTTCTGCAGGATGGCAAAGACATAACCCAAGTGCTCTGGAGCGGAGCTGATTTTAAAAGCTTTGGAGCAACTGAACCTTCTCTTAATCATGGTCCAAACGAAAACCAGTTGGCCTCCTGCAGTCTTCATCCCCAGCAGTGTAACTGGGGCTCCTTGGCTCTGGAAAAGCATCTCTCTCAGGCTTTCATCATGACACAAAGCAGCAGACGCCTAATACCTATTTCCATACCAGCTCCTGGGCTGAGGAAGGGTTGGAATTAAGCTGAACCGAAAGCATCCTGGGGTTCATTTTTATTTGAGGTTGCAAAATCAACAAGGGAATTTTTCTGCTTGGCAAAGGGGAGCAATGTATAGGTATCAATTGGCACTCATATATTCGGGCGTGAGAGAAGGGTTAACTTGGTCATATCCCCTGACAGCTCGGCATGAGTAAATTCAGTCCCGGCAAAGCATATGGAGGTTTTTATTCCTCCCTAAGTGAGAATGTGTTCTTTTATGTGCTCAGACTATCACCTCCTCTCTTGATTTTTTAGGGAATGTCTCTTTCTGTAGGAGCCACCAATCTGGTATCCCAGAATCCCACCCCACAGTTGGACACATGACTAGGAGAAGCCAGTTGGAATCCTCCTCTGGCTTTTCTCAGGTGATATTTCCTCTCTGGTCACTAGACTGTTACAACATAAGATCTTGGATTCTTGGAGTCTCATGGAGCCAGTCAGCTAGAGAAGATGAGGCTAGATAGCAGAGAGAGACAGAGACAGGAGACAACAGGGAGGCACTAATGTCCCGGCTCCTCAATCTGATCACTCTGAGGGCGACTCCCTGCTCCACTTGTCATCTCGGGATGTGAGATAAAGGATGTCTCTTGTGTTGCACTTCGTTCATGTTCTTTCCAGCTGGATTTCTGACACTTCTGAAAATGGTCCTGCCAATTCATCCCTGTTCTGAAGGCCACACGAACAGCAAGCAAGTTCAGGTAGAAGTCAGGGGAATGAGCGGTCTGTCCCTTGATGCAAGGAAGCCTACCTCCAGCCAGCTAATTGTCAGATTTATGCTACCAAATTTATGGGAGCAATTGATTAGAACCTAATGCTCTTTTCTGTGCAGAGCAGCCGTGTCAGTCATGGTCTGTGTGCTGCCAGTTGGGCAGGACAGGATGGGGGGTGAGGAGCGAGGGAGCAAGGCCTAACTAAGGCCTGCTAAAAGCCAGGACTCCACTTGCCACACAGCTAACAAAATGGAAGTGTGCTTATGGCCACGCATTTTTATTTGCATCGCTAGTCTGTCGCCTTCTCACAAATAGCCTCTAAGTCAGTAACATCTATCCAAAGGTAGAAACCAGATTAAACCCGATGGCATCCTACATTTAAATAGAACAAAGTTCCCTTGGAAACGTCAATCTATGTAAGTTCATAGGCATATTAATTCAATAAATCAAAGTGGATGAGATGAAAAGAGAAGACTGTAAAACTAAGCAAACAAATTGAAGACTAATTGAACTAAAAAAAAAAAAAATCAAGTTACTCAAGTTCCTCCAGTTACAAAAGGGTGGGGGTTTCTTAGTAAAGCCCAGTAAACACAGACGGAAAAGGCAGAGATTAAAACAATAAAACAAAGAATGCCCAGAATAAGGAAAAGATTCTGGTCTTCCTTATGTATAATAATCAAACACACGGAAGACAAAATCATTCAAAGATTACTAGAAGAAACATTTTCTTACAAATAGAAAGCCTGAATCTGTTGGTTAGAAAACATATACTATATTGTGGGCATACCAGGTTTGTCTGTCTGATATCTGTTTCCCTTGATCTTCCAATAGCAACAGGTTTTCACTAGCTGTCCACCTTGCCTCTACATGATTTCTGTGCTCTGGAGATGGTTAGCCTATGACCAAAGCCAAGTGTAGGCTCTCACTGGTTTAAGTCAATGCAAAGTCGGCTAACAGAAGAATTAAGCCTTAGAAGATAATTTGTATTTTGTGTCTATAACTATTATGTTTACTGTGGGTGTTCTGCAGTTTTACAACGTGTTGAGGTATTTATTTATTTATAATTCACTAGAACTCAGTATATGCAGCTCTTTGCTAGAGTCAGCTCAGACCAACTCACTAGAGCCAATCTTGCACACCATGTCCAATTTCACTTTCAGCTGAAGTCCCACTAGCAATATGAAATTATCTGTAATGACAGTATTTACACCACAGAAATTAGCCAACACTGCAAATCAAGACTAATTTTTTTTTTCTTGGAGAGCTGTTTGTTAAACGTGTACCAACATACCACTAAGTACATAGTTCTTTAAATTAAAAGCTAAGTTTTCTAAAGTCAGTTTTGGAAAATCCTAAACAATTATATCTTCAAGAATTGTTCCTTCTGTAGTCTCTCTCCTTACTCTGTCTTCATATACCTTAAATGTTTTTCTTTTTTTTTTAATCTCTTTATCTCTTTGTATTGTATTGTAGGTAATCTCAGTTTTGTCATCCAATTTATTAATTCTTTCTTCATCTATGTATAATCTGACATTTAACCCACCCGTGGAGCTATCAATGACATGCCTTTATTTCTAGAAGCTCTGCATGTTCTTCAAATTTACCCTTCTCATGTCTTGTTCTTAAGAGTTCCATTATTTTATCATTTTAACCACTTGAAGCATAGTAATTTTAGAGTCTTTCTCAAATTGTTCTATTACCTCAAGTTTATAAAAAAATATTGCTATCCTGATTTATAGAGTCTCCTGATTCTCCCTCATGATACATTAGTTCCTCGTGGAATTTGTAAGTTTTAGTTGTGGTCCTCCTCCTCCCCCTACCCTGAGATATCTGCATACGTGGGATATAAAAGTCCTACAACAGAATCATTCCACTTTTTTGTTCTTCTGTGATTAGTTTTGAGGTTGGTTTTTCAACTTGGACATTCCAGCCTTAAACTGATGATGTAAATTCCAACTTCACATCTACCTTGATGGCTAGGAGCTTTAATTTCTCTCATATTTTTCATCCAGAATTCCAAAAAGTAACAAATTTTCTAGTCACACTCTCTGAACCAATGAGTAGGTTTTTACTAGTCTCCTTTTACCAGGGAAGTAGCTTTTTCTTTCGAGGTTCCCAGCTTTAAGTAGGGATCTTTGTTCTTGCTCCTTGCCTCAATCAGGCCCAGTGCCACATGTCCCATGTTTACATGGGCATTAAATTCTCAACCTCTAATCCCCTTATGCAGCCTAACATCTTTCAAAATCTTCACAGCACTTGCTCATAAATTTACTGCTCAAATTTAAAGGTGGCTTTATTTCTGGGATGCCATCATGCCAGAAATTTTCTTTTTTTTCAAATTAATTTACATATTTAAATTTTATTTTTACCAATTGTATCTAACATGTCTATCTTTTCATAACTAGAGGATTCAAGACTGATGGAAGTTCTGTTAATTCACTTGACCTGTGGCCAGAACCAGAGCATGATGCTATTTTTATTTTTTTTAAAGTGTATCTCTTCTTTAATCTATTTGTTTAATGTGCATAGAGAGAAATCTAAAATGATTTTCATATAATGGTTTTGATTATGTTTCTAGAGACATGAATGAATGGTTTGTATGTTTGTCTGTTTAACTTGCTTATGTTGGTGCAAATTGTTTGACTATTTAATAGTTATCTCTCTCTCTCTTTTTTTTTTTTTTTTTTTTTTT
>PVJO010002321.1:0-101948 GCA_004026905.1 Hystrix cristata
TTTTTTTTTTTTTTTTTTTTGGGTGCTGGGAATTGAACTCAGGGCCTTGTGCTTGCAAGGCAAGCACTCTAACCACTGAGCTAAATCCCCAGCCCCTTGGGTTTGTCATGGCAACTGGGCAACTGTCCTCCCCTTCTTTACAAGAATTTACCCATTTCCACCTTGTTACTACTGCTGAGTTCTGGGGTGAGCTGCTCACCAATCTACTGCCAGTATCCCCCCACTCCTCCCCCATCCCGGCCACCACCGATGGAATGCCTACTTGCCCTATTATTTCTGCCAGGATTTTCCTGCCCTGGAGACCAATCCATCATGCTGCCTCTCATCATTGGCCTGACCCTTCTTGGCCTCCTCACCCTGGTGCTTGTTGCCTTCTGCATCATTCAGAGACGCCCGTCCACCTACCAGCCTCTATAAGAATTTGCCCCAACCCCGAGGGCACCAAGAGGCACCCTCATTTCCTCACCATGCAATCTACTCAGAGACAAAGTTACCATTCTTTACTTTCTTGAAGAACAAAACAGAGTTAATGCAATTGGGAGGGAAATGGAAAGAGGTTTTTTATTAAAGGAGACAGCCCCTGCCCCAGTAGGAAAGTAGTAAAACCTACTCAAATCTTTGTCTCTAGTTTCCCTTGTCCTGCCAGGATTAAAAGCCATAATTTTCTTGTCACATGCCTTTGTGTCTTTTCATGGTTGAGTCACAGGGGGCTAAAACCGTTGGATGAAAATGTCAATATGCGACCACATGCTGCCCTCATAGGTTCAACTGCCCCACAGCCTGGAACAGGTGCTGTTGAATATACCACTACTTCCTTCCCAGATTCTTCTGGAGCCACTGGCTGCCCCTCACTCCCCCAACCTAGTGGAGCTGCCATCTTGGCAGCCAATCTTTCCAACTCTCTCTTACACCTACAGATACAGTGGACAGGAAAAGCAATGCATAGATGGCTATGTAATTTCCAAAGACAGAGCCAGTGGCTGTTGAGCAGTAAGAATTCCCTGTCCACTGTGTCCTGTTCTAGAGAAGCTAAAGAATCCACCGCAAAGGATCGCATCAAATAAAGGGCCAGCGGGTACTCTGACCTCATACACAGTTCTTTTCTGTACTATTGGGAACAGCATCATCCTCAGCCTGGCCACCCCCCTCCCCAGCTAACCCTCATACCCCCCAGGACCCGGGAGGAGGGTCACCCTCAGGGCAGCCAGGGCCCAGATTCTAAAAAAGGGACTTCCAAGAGATGGGTGCTGTGATAGCCAGGTGCACCTCCATCGGGTCGGCACACCAAGGGTTGGTGACCCAGCATTTCGTAGAGCATAGTTCTCTCGCCAGCTGGTCCAAGATGCCCTTCACCAAGCACAGAATTTCAGCCTACTCAGCCTGTTCACATCCTTACCTGGCATACGTGGCACACTCTTAGGCAATGGGGGGATGTGCCGAGGCTTCGAGGCTGACTCAGGAGCTGTCCTCCCCCAGCTGGGCTTGCCTCCCCAACTTCCCTCTTCTGCTTCACTGTCCCAGACCCAGCTGTCGCTGGCGTACCGTACCCATCCTCCAATACCTAAATTGACAAGGAGTGGAAGCTGGGTGCTAAGGGCGGCTCAGGGCAGACTGGCCGGAACCACTGTCTCCGGAGGAGACGCTAAGAGATAAAGAGCGCTACAGCGCCCCCACCCAATGCCTTTTCGGAGACAAACTCCCTTTCTCTCATTCTCCTGGTGGTGGGGATCGAACTCAGGGTCCTGCGCTTACTAGGCAAGCGCTCTACCACTGAGCTAAATACTCAACCCCTCGTTCTCTCAATTTTGAACATTATGAAGTCGGATAGGTGAAGACAAGATGGCGCCTAGCAGGAGACGACAAGAAAGGCCAAAGGATAATTCTTGATTCTAAACTGCAACCGTAAACAAAAGAGCGGAAGATCTAACTGCGCAGGCGTACTGCTCTGGCACACTAAAATTCGAACGGCATGGAGCGACCGACACGTGATCTCTGAGCGACGTCACTACTACAGAAATTAGGGTGGCGTGAAAAAGGGTGCAGGAATAGGAGTCTGCGCAGCTTTCTCGCGGGAAAGGGACTAGAGACGGAGTGCGCAGAGTGCGCGTGCGCACTACAAGTCAATGGCGGGCTACAGAACTGGCGGAAGCTAGCTTTCCAACATGGCGGCCGAGGCGGATCCACTGCTCAAACGGGTGCTAGTGCCAATTCTTTTACCTGAGAAATGCTATGACGAACTTTTCGTTCAGTGGGACTTGCTTCATGGTGAGTTTTATTCAGCCTCCAATCAAAATTTTATTCAGGCGTCCTTGGGCATGACTGGTTACGACTGGCTACTAAGTGACGGCGGTGGCTGCTGCCACTCCGAGGTGGGCGGAAGGCGCTTCTTAAAGGGGCGGAAGTGGCTTCGATCCCGCTCAGGGAAGACGCCATATTTGGGCAGGAAGAGTGAGTCGCCGGTTGGAAGTGCGTTTGGAAGTTTGTGTGTTAGCGACCAGGAAAGACGAGAAGGTTCACTTTTTACAAAACAAAATGAAAAATATGATCAAATAATTCCAGACTTTAGAAGATCGCTGGCAGAGTTCAAAGCCTGTGATGAATCAGGCCTTCATGTACACTCCAGAGGCTCCTGTGACCCCAGTTGCTTCCCGCCTGCACATTAACTCATGGTCTAATTTTGGAATAATTTCCGTCTTTTCCCTATTTGCGGGGCAACTCTACAGCAAGGCCTGCCTCAGACGTCAAACTCTGAGAGGCCTTCGCCTGCCGCGTCAGTTCATAGTCAACCGTCCCCATCCCCTGTGCTCATGGGACACTGTTCGAGTACATTCATGACAGCTTGACTGTCACTGGGCCAAGCTCCTTGAAAAGGCTTAAAGGCTAGAGAAGTTATAGGTAACCAGTATATAAAAGCAAGCCCTGGAAAGGTAGACCTAAGCCTCTGAGTAGAAGTCAGGGACAGAGTTCAAGAATGAGTTAAGGTATGGAAACCTGTCCCTGGAGAGAATGTGTGAAGTGGGCTGCCGGTTGATCAGAGGAGGGGAACAAGGATTAGGGGACCCTTTCGCATGGCTCAGCATTATTCAGGGAAGAAATGGGGAGCAAAGTCAGATGGAGCCAGGCGTGATAGCACACGCCTGTAATCCCAGCACTTGGGAGGCTGAGGCAGAAGGATCGCCGTGAGTTCAAGGTAAGCCTGGGCTACATAGTGAGTTCAGTGCCAGCCTGAAGTGCATAGTGAGATCCTGTCTTAAAAAACAAAACAAAAAAATCAGGTGGATTTCAGATATTAATTTGTGTGGGAGGGAAAACATTAGCTGTTTGGAAAGTCATCTAGATTGAATGTGAGATGTTTTGGAGCAGGAAGGACCCAGCTCCTCCCGGATCTTCCCCAGGCCCAGACCAAGACTTGCTCTATGTGAACATGACAAGGCGAGGGGGAAGAGGGCAACTCACAGAACACTTCAAGCCCTAGGCAGGTTCCATAGGGATCATCTGTGCCTCCCTCTTCTTTTTTTCTCAGTTCCCTGCCTCAAGATTCTCCTCAGCAAAGGCCTGGGGCTGGGCATTGTGGCTGGGTCACTTCTTGGTATGTATATTATTTTTCTTTCCTGCCATCAGAATAGGGATGGAGGTACTGAGATGCCAGAAACAGGTCTTTAAGCCATAAATGGGTTTATTGTGCTTCCCAGTCCCTTCTCAAAATGTTGTGTTGTGCTGCCATGGATTGAAGGCTCCTCAACCCTGCCTTTCTCATCCTTTCCCCAGTAAAACTGCCCCAGGTATTGAAAATCCTGGGAGCCAAGAGTGCAGAAGGGCTGAGTCTCCAGTCGGTAATGCTGGAGCTAGTGGCACTGACTGGGACTGTGGTCTACAGCATCACCAACAACTTCCCCTTCAGGTGAGGAGCCTGTCCTGTATCCCCAAGGGTAAACAGGTTTAAAATAAGGAAGATGAAAGGGTAGGAAAGCTTAAGCTTAGCACACACCTAGTTGTTGCCAGTGGAAGTGAAGAGGAAGTGAGCATCCCAAGAACCCACAGCAGCATGAGGCAGTCACAGGTGGGGCTGTGACTTATAGAGGACAGGGTAGCCAGAGGATTGTCTCCCCAAATGGATGGGCTATGGAGGCTTTCCCTGCCTCTTTCCAGGCCTGCCTTTCTTCCTCCCAACTCTTGACTCTGCAGCTCTTGGGGTGAAGCCCTGTTCCTGATGCTCCAGACAATTACCATCTGCTTCCTGATCATGCACTTCAGAGGACAGACTGTGAAAGGTGCTGGGGATTTGCCCAGGAGCAGGCTGTGGCTTCTTGGGAAGCCTGCTGGGAACTCAAGGCCTGGGGAAGGCAGACTGAGTAAGAGAGGTTGATGAGGACTCCTTGTCTCCCTGACCCCAGGAGTTGCTTTCCTAGCCTGCTATGTGATGATCCTGCTGGTGCTGCTTTCACCACTTACACCATTGGCTATAGTCACCCTGCTCCAGGCTTCCAATGTACCTGCTGTGGTGGTGGGAAAGGTGGGTAGTACTGGAGCACGGGAAAAGGTGTTGGGGTGGGTAAGGTGGAAGGGCAGAATGGAAGCCCCAAGGGAGAAGAGGATTGAGAGAAACAAGGAAATCAGTGACGAGAGCATGGGGAAAACCCAGATTACAGAACCAAAGGTGTCATTCCTCCCCTAGCTGTTCCAGGCAGCCACCAACTACAGCAATGGGCACACAGGTCAGCTTTCAGCCGTCACAGTCTTTCTCCTCTTTGGGGGCTCCCTGACCAGGATCTTTACTTCCATTCAGGTGAGTACACCTTCTGCCCTCTAGAGGGCACTAACATCCCATCTTACACTTAGCCAACGACTGGCTAAATCTCTCTGGAGCCTTTGTCCTCAGGGTGGCCTTTGTTTCTTTGGGACAGGGTCTGGCTATGTAGTTCAGGCTGGCCTTCAACTGGAGATCCTCCCGCCTCAGCCTCAGAGTACTGGGATTACGGGCATGTGCCACTACACCTGGCTAGGGTAGCCTTTCTACAGCTGTGCTAAAGGATGTCCCTCACTGTCTCTTACCAGGAAACCGGAGACCCCCTCATGGCTGGAGTCTTTGTGGTCTCCTCCCTCTGCAATGGCCTCATCGCTGCCCAGGTCCTTTTCTACTGGAACGCAAAGCCTTCCCACAAGCAGAAAAAGGAGCAGTAGAGCTGAGCCAGTTACTGGAATCATTCCATATTTCCATTCATCTACCCAACCTCAGGGTCTTCCTCATGTGAGCCTGTCTGCTGTGACTTTTAGTCATCCTCCACTGAGCAGTTCCAACTTTCTGAGCCAGGGTTTGTTTTTAGGGGGAACTGGTAGTTGGTGGCCCTAGATCCTTAGGAGAGGACAGTGGCAGTGTCAACATTTTTAAAAAAACTTTATTTTATTGGTACATGTTGTTAACACTTTTTTGGCATTAAAATTCCTTCTCCAGTACCACACACAAAACACCATTCCTAAGTTCTGTATGTGTGCTGTCCTTTAGCAGCAGTTTCTAGCCATTTCTCTATTGGGCAGTGTCTCATCCTGCCCTCCCGCTTCCCTACTGCTCTTCTGGCCTTTGAGGACAGCCTGGACAAGGGGAGTGGAGAGGATTCAGGGCTCATGGTGGCCTCCCTCCCCCGACTTAGGACTGTCTCCTGGACGGACCCCAGTGCTGGAGGTGGGGGAAAGGGGATTGAATGACTCAGGCAGGGCCCCAGGGTTGGGTGAGGATGTTCCTGCTCCAGCAGGTCCAGGCGGAAGGGAGTGGAGAGGGTGCTGGTTCCCGCAGCAGTGAGGTGAACGAAGATGGCACACAATAAAGACACAAACACGTGGTTTCATCATACAAAACTGTGTTACATAGTGGTTTTGCTGGCCCTGGCTTTCTTGGGAGGACTGTAGGCCTCCAAGCTGTGGTCCAACATAGGCAAGGATTTTCAGACTGGGGGTGAGGGTGGTTCTGGGTGGGAAGAAAGGAGAATACAGCCCTTACCAGGAGGTCTGTGTCCATGCCCGTTAGAGGTGGGCTAGGGGCATGGGGGCACCAGGACTGTAGGGAGCGGGAGAGCCTGGGGGTAGGTAGGGGATGTAGGGGGGTAGAAGCTCCCCTTGGAGCCTAGGGTCACTCTGAGGGAGGGAGCACGGTGAGGGGGCCTCCGGTCTACAGTGAGAAGAGCTGCAAAGAGAAACAGGGGAGTTAGAGGTTGCGTCTCTGGGTTGGAGGAGCCAAGCAGTGTCGCCAGTTGCAATTGGGGGACTGGTCTGACCAGTTCTGGGCAGATAGGGGTATGGCCTGCCACTCAGCCAGCCATGCTGGGCACAGCAGGCTTGGAACCAGCTCCTAGGATGGCTTAGAGAGGAGCACAGTCCTGTTGGGGCATGCTTAGCAGCAAGTTTGCGTGCTGCCCGGCTGTTTTCCTCTTTGGGGGACGCAGGCCAGGAAGGGGCAGGAAGAGCTTGGTCTCTCCTTGCCCTGCAGGCTGGGAGAGGAAGCCGGGTCACACACAGGCCAGAGCAGGGGGAAACGGAGCATCCTGGCAACTAGAAAGGGTCATATCCGGGAGTCACTTGCCCCTGCGGGGCTGCCTGCCACCTGCAGGCTGAGATGGAAAGACCCTGTGGGTCCGCGCCACCGGGAGCTCCTCCTTGCCTTCTGAAGGCCAGGGGATGACCGAGCGTCTGCCCCACCCCAGGCTTCAGGAGTAGCGGCGAACTTCTCCTTCCCCACGCGCTTCCCGGGCGGGCACTCACCCGTAGTTGCCGGGTAGGCAGGATGTCGAGTAATTAGGGGGCTGGTATCCAAAGCCTCTGCTTCCCTGGGTGGCTGTATATCCCGGGCCCCAGAGTGGGGCCCCGCAGGCCAGAGCGCCGCCTCCCTGGCTGAAGAGGGCAGGCCCGGCGCCCGAGCTCTTGGTCTTTCGCCGCGGCCGGTACTTGTAATCGGGGTAGTCGCGCAGGTGCCGGGCGCGTAGCCGCTTGGCCTCCTCCACAAAGGGTCGCTTCTCATCCTCGCCTAGCAGCTTCCACTGCGCGCCCAGGCGTTTGGAGATCTCCGAGTTGTGCATCTTGGGGTTCTGCTGCGCCATCTGGCGGCGCTGAGCGGAGCTCCACACCATGAACGCATTCATGGGCCGCTTCACCTTCTCCGGGGGAAGCCCCCCGGACACCAGGGGGCTCCTGGCTCCCTCTTTTTCGTGGGTTCCGGGAGACGAGGAGGTCTCAACAGTAGGAGCGGGAGGCTCCAGGTTCCAGGCCTGGCCCTGTGAGGAGCCGGGTAGCGCCATGGGCTGGGGAAAAGCCTTAGGAGGGCGTCCTGAGTCGAATGCCCTCCTCTCAAGAGTGAAGACGGGACCTTTAAAATACGTCTTCCCAGTCTGGAGTCGTAGGAGAAACTCTGGTCCTTGAAAGTACGTTATCACTCCCGGTCCAGAATCCTTGGAGCCCTCGATTGCGACCGATCTAGCACACTGAGGACAGAGGCGAATGCAGAATCTGTCCTGGAGAGGCCGTGCTCTGCTCTCCTAGCTTCTACCACCCAGCCTAGCCTCGCCCGACACCCTCTGCGGCGCTGGGTGGATGTCTAGCAGAGGCCCGACGGGTAATAAAGGTGGCCGACTTACCCCGTGGGGCTTTGGAGCTCCTGCAGCCGCCAGGCCCACAGTCCTGGTGCCACTGGCCTCTCCCACCTGAACTCAGCGTCTGTAGCTGGCGGGCCAGGCCCAGGAACAACTTTTAAACAGACTCCTCCCAATCCCTCCCAGAGACTTCGCCAAAGTCCCCCTCCCTTAGGCAAACTCAGGTGTCCTGTGCTTCCCAGCCCAACACCTCCCCTCCAGGTACCACACCCCCTCCCCACCCTAGGCGAGATGTCAAGCCTTGCTGCCAGCAGTCCCTACAATTGTCTCCCTCCCTTCTTAAGCACTGGTAATTTAGTCAATTCTTTTCCACAATGGGATGAAATACAGGGGCATCAAATGCCCTCAGGGTTGAGTTGCTAGGAGGAACTTGGTCTCATTCCCTGCCCCCTCCCCCAAACGCTTTTGCTTTTCCGGTGCCTGTAGCTCCTCAAACCCCTGACCTGCCCTTGGGGCAGCCAAGGCAGTCAGAGGGAGGAAGGCCATTTTTATTTCCTGAGTCATTCCAGCAGGTGCTCGGGCTATGATTCAACCCCTTTCTTCAGGTGAGAAAACTGAAGCTCTCTCACTCCAGCCCCAAACCACTGAATTAAGGCAAGTTTTATCTTCAAACACAAGCCAGGAGGCAGGAGCCCTGAAATGCAGGACAACTCTCAAGAACTGAGTTTTAGTGATGTGGATGCTAGAGCCAGAGTAGGTCGCCAGGCAGAAAAGGGGGCTGGACCCCTGGGTTCCAGAGGAGGTCGAGAAGGAACCCTCTTGGCACTCCGCTCAAGGCCCAGCCTGGGCCTCAGGCCTCAGGTAATCCGATTAAGCAGCCTGCCCGCCCTGGCTCTCGGCTCCTCACAGGAACAGCTCCAGGTGAGCAGCCCTGCCTGCCTAGCCCAACGGTGACTCAGGGCATAGGAGTGGCCCAACTCCCTCCACCAGCAGGGGTGGGGATGGGCAGTAGGGCCAAGCTACTTCTGGACCGAGAGGGTACCAGTGTCCGGGCAATTTAGGAATGTCAGGAATTCCCAGAAGTGAGATCTTCCACACCTGAGAATGAGGACAAGCCTAGTGTGGAGGAACAGACAAGAGCCAGGGACCAATGCAGGGTCAGTCCTGGGAATCAATGGATCACACTGTGGACAAGAAAGGCACAGAGCCACAGAGCCATTTGAATTTTTTTTATTCTCTTTTTAAATACTGTACAGTGAAAAATAAATACGCCTTCTCATCCACCAGACAAGGTTGTTCCCCTCTCCCCTGGGGGACCTTGTCACCCCTCCCTTCATACACACCCCTGGTTCTACTCCAAAACCGTCCCCATGCCTCCCACCCACGGATACCCTTACTATCCCCGTCTTCCACAGTGATGAGGCCCCAGAAACGGGGGGTACAGGATGGGAGGAGGGATAGCAGGGGGGCCCCCTGAACTGTCAAATCTGGGTGGATCAAGGAGCACCCCCACCCACCAACAGGTGGAGAATGGGGGTGTTCAGAGGTTGGGGCATTAGAGGATAAAGGCACATCCAGTCTGATGGGGAAGGGGAGGCTCCCCTCACCCTGGGGGTAGGGTGGACAAGAGAGAAGGGGCTATGACCCTGTTACACACCCCTCCACTAGCTCCTGGAGGTTGGGGGGGACCCAAGCTGCTGTGCCACCCCCCGCCCCCCCTAGATAAGAGCAGCTCCAGCGCAGGTCAGTTGGGCCCGTGTGGCCCATGGTGGTGGGCAGCAAGCGAGATGGAGAAGGGAGGGATGCAGGTTGGGTTTTATGAAACCCCATTCACCAAACTACCCAACTCCAAGGGGGCCGAGAGCTCCCCATTTTCCGAGGGGCCCTTAGGGAGCTTGCTGACAGAGTCACCCTGAGGAGGAAGTGGGGAGGAAAATGGAAGGAAAGGAAAACAGGCAGTCAGTAGAAGTTCAGGGGAGGCATTCCCTCCCTCTCGGCCCTCCACTGAGCGCCTGGCCAGGGGCTGCCTTCCAATCTCTGTTCTAGTCACTCTCACCGAGAGCCACACCTTCCTCTCTGCTAAATTCCACCTGACACGGCCACTTTGGCAACTCAGTATGAAATTTTTCTGGGAATTTTTTTTCTGCCTCTTGCCCCAGACTAAGAAAAAGGAGTGGGTAAAATTGCATCAGGCCTGCCTACCTTCTGTCCTGAAAGGGAGTCCTCTGAGGGTTTAGCGCGTTCCAGGGGTGGCCGCTGGCGACTCTGAGACTCTGCTCGTGAGATATAGTCAGCCACAGTCACTGGGGAAGCAGAGATGGAGACTTTCAGAAGGCGCTCAGCTATCCAGCCCCACACGCCCACTGAACCCAGCCCTGGTCGTCACTGCAGGACAAATTTCATCCTCGGCACTAGGAGGGCTCCTGGTAGGCAGTGTCAGCTGACCTGGCTGCCGGTCTCCACTGATAGACCCATCAGTTCGGTTACCACGGTTGCGGCGGCGGCGGCTACGATTACGACGCTGGGGTCTAGACTCCTCTTCTGTGGGAGACAGAAAAACAGTCAAATGTTCACTCTCCCATCCTTCATTCCTACCCATCTCTGACTGCTGGGGCCCCAGGCGCGGCCCTCACCCAGGCCATTCTCTGTCATGTTCGGCCCATCAGACTCCAGGCCTCCATCCATGACGGTTCTGTCTTCATCAGTGCGACGGCGGCGGGAGCGGCGGCGCCTGGCACTTGCTGGGGGTGGTTCCCCAGGCTCTGAGTCAACAGGGGGCTCTGGTTCAGATGTGTCCAGTAGGCTGTAGGGGTTACTGTCTGGATCCTTCAGCACTGGCCAGACAGAGGAAAGAAAGAGGCTGGGAGTTAGGTGACAGTCATCTTTGTTTCTGGCTGACGGTCATAACCCCAGCTGTGTGATACCTGAGCTAATAGATGAAGAGTTGTATCTTGAGGTGGGTCGGGTGGTAGGTGGGGGTCCCCTACCCCGGCCCCCAGCCAGGCGCCTCCGGCTTTCTTCCCCCCGAGTTGGGGGGTCCCGGTCACCGGGCCCAGCTCTGTTGGGCTCCTCTCTCTTCTCTGACTCGGTCTCAGAAGCTGTGGATGGGTCTGAGCTGGGGCCTGAAAAGCAGGGAGCTCCTCAGGGCCACTGCTCCCAGCCAGGTCTCCCACAGCCCCCCAGACAGAAAGTGTGCCCCTTCACGAGCCCTTAGCCGATTGCCTCTTCATCCCCCCATTTCAACTCTCCAGGTTTCCATGCACCCCCGCCTCTCCCCACTGTGCCCGCAGCTGTCTCACCATAGGCAGGACCACCAGCCCTGCGGCCCCGGCCCCGGCCCCCGTAGCTGCCCCCGTAGGTTCTTGTCGTGTGCAGGGAAGAGGAGGAGCTCTCGTCAGTGCTATAGCCAGTCTTATCCCCGCTGCCACCACCCCGTCCACTCCCAGGAGGGCGAAAGCCCAGCCCAATCTGCCGAAGCTGTTCATCAATTTGCAGCCTCTCCAAGCGAAGCTGCTCCACCTCCTGGTTGGGAAGAAAATGGAAAATGGTATAGAAGGACTAAGGTTGGAGGACAGTCACCTGCCTTCATGCTTCTACATGGTTGAGCTCTCAGAAATGCAAGGAAGACAATGGCCGAAAAAGGACAATACAGGGATCCAAACTCACAGCCAAAATTTCCACCAATAGTTCCTGTTTCACAGAGACAGACTGTGCACCCCTGTTGTGAAGTTTATCCCCCAGCAGTCCTTGCACACTTGCCACACCCAGCTCCGTCCTTTCCTGGACGTCTGGCATAGCTACCTGGAGATAGGAGAGGTGATACTCCAGCAGGGCCTGGGCATTGCTGATATTCTCTCGGGTGCCAACAAATATGAAGGGAACCATTCCCTGAGGACAGAGGGAAGAAAAGATGGATCAGAAACATGAATAAAAATGGAAATATTAATCCCACCTGGTCTCCCAGGGGAGCCCATCCAATGGCATCAAAATCTACTAGGGAGTGCTTGCTTTGGCAGCACATACACCAAAATCTACTAGGGGGACAAAAGTTGTGTTCCACCCTCAGGAAGTCCTCAGCTCTCAGAAAACCACCCTGCTGCTTCTGAAAACCAATCTCTAGATTTGATTGCCCCACACATACCTCCTCCCTGGGGTTCTTCTTGTCATTATCACCTTCAACACGGACCCTCACCACACCAGATTTATCCACAATCTCCTGGATAACTTTCCCGTTCTTTCCAATCACTTTGCCTGAATGAGTAAAGGAAAAATTAGGCCTTTTTTAAAAAAAGGAAGTAAAAGTTCTTAATCTTTCTTTTTCTGTATATATATATATTCAATGTAATTAATTCAATTTCTATCACTTCTCAGCCTTTTGGCTAAGATCAAGTGTAATTCGATTTCTAGGTTTCTGATGAGTTTTCACAGAATAAAATATTACAATCTCTACAAGCTTATTCTTCCATTATTATCAATCTCATGAGATGATTTGCTCTGTAATTGTGAAACTGATATCCATAGTGAAGTGCCAATCACTTTCAAGACTTTCACACCCCACCCCCCGGCTCTCCCACCTCTTTTTTTTTGCAGTGCAGGGGATTGAACTGAGGGGCCTTGGTACTGAGCAACATCCCCATCCTTTGAGACAGGGTCTTACTAAGTCACTAAACTGCCCAGTCTGGGCTTGCAGCCTCCTAGTGTGCTGGAATTATAGGCTTGCACCACCACATCCTGCTGTGTGTGTGTGTGTACACACATGCGTGTAGGTGTGTCTGTTTCTGTGTATATATGACTGTGTATCACTGTTACCCAAGCTGGTCTCATTGATCCTTCTGCCTCAGCCTCCTAAGTAGATGGGACTACAGATGTGTGCCACTGTACCCAGCTTTCTATTCTGTCTCTCTCTTTTTTTTTTTTTGGTACTGGGGATTGAACTCGGGGCCCTTGTGCTTGCTAGGCAAGCACTCTAACCACTGGGCTAAATCCCCAGCCCTCTACTCTCTCTTATACATACTCCAACTCACCAACCAGGCTCCTGGGCACTTGCACGGAGTCCTCAGAAAATTCTAGGTAGCTTCGGGCCTGTCGGCATGCCTCAGGAGTCTATGAGAAGAGTGGGGAGATGTTACTGAAACACAGGACCTGAATCTCCACCTCTCTGCTACTCTCTGAATTTGGGGAAACAGGATGCCACCTAAGTCAGGCACGAGGTCATCAAAACACAGGTTTGTGAGCTAGGGAGGTAGCTCAGTGCAAGACTGCTTGCCCAGCATCTTGCTCAGGCCCTGGGTTCAATCCCCAGAACCACATACACACAAATACAAACAAAAACAACTCAGGTTTGCTTTCCACTTCAGCCTCTTTTCCTACCATCCCCTACCTGGAAGACAGAGATCTTTCCCTACCTCCCCGTAGATGCGGAATGTGCAGGTCTCTTCACCCAACTCAATGGCGGTCACCCCAGGTACTTTTCGAGCCTGCTGGATGTTGGCACCATGAGTCCCAATTGCCAGACCCATCAGGTCCTCTCGCACTGTGAACTCCTCCTGGAACGCTGCTGCCAACTGCTTGCTTGTCTGAAAGGAAAATGCACTATAGGAATTGTAGTGGTGGAATTCAGAGCACCTGACCCAGGTACCTGACCTTATGTATAACTTAACGAAGACAAATATGTGAAGGAAACACATGGAAGAAAGCCAGAAGCACCCTGGAGTCTGCTGACCACTAAGCCCTATATGGAAAAACTCAGGAACTTTCAATCAGTGGCTTAAGGAAGGAAAGGTGGTGTAATTAGGGCAGAGTTTAGGGTGGGATTCACCAAGTTCTGGGTTTAGTTCTTACAAGATCTGGTTATATGATCCTAAACAAAAATGTATCCCTGGTGTGTCACCTGCTAAGTGATTACATCTGACCTACCTCAGGCTCAAAACCAGAAAGAGGGTTAAGAAAGGGTGGTACTTTCCCAAAGTTCCTACAAGTATAAAGAATTCTTCCTACCTTCACCAAACAAGTACCAATTCTTCCCAAAACAATCGAACAAGCTGAATGAAAAACAAGGGGTTAAAACAGCAGAACATGATCCTATGAACTACCACAGTTCCGTTTCATTTCTCAATCAGTTCTTAAAAGGATTCCTCGGTTGAGGGGCAGAAAGAGAAGGAAAGTTCTGGAAAAACAACAGCAAAAGTTTTTGGAAGTATGAGTTCCAGGAAGGATGCACCAAATAGGAAAGATACCTGATGAGTTATTCTCAGATCTAATCTACTACTTCCAAGATAGACAGGGTCAAATTACAGTAAGAAGTTACACTAGGCAAGAAGAAGCAGCTCAAAAAAAAGAATAAGAGTATTTAAAATCATTGAGGGGCAGCTATAACAACTTACAAGCCTCTTCTAGAGAAGACAAGGAAGGGTTTTATCTTATTTAACAGTGTTGGGGCCAGAGTCTTCACGACTGAGCTATACCCTCAGACCTTTATTTTTCATTTTGAGAGACAGTCTTAAATCACTAAATTGTCCATGCTAGATTCAAACCTGCAATCCTCTGGCCTCAGTGTCCCAGACTTCTAGGATTACCAACCTGTGTCACCACACCCAGCTGGGTTTTCTTTTTTTTTTTTTGAGGGGGGTTTTATTTCTTTAAACTGCCTTGAAGGTGTATCTCAGTGATAAAGACTGTACTCAGCATACTTGGGGATGTGGGTTTAATCCCCAGCACCAAAAATAAAATGCCTTAGCTGGGTGTGGTGGTGCATGCCTGCAATCCCAGCACTCTGGAGGTTGAGGCAGGAGGACTGTTGCAAGTTTGAGGCCAACCTGAACTACATAGTGAGACCCTGTTGCAAAAAACAAAACAAAGACCAAAAAAAGCCTGCCTTATGGTATTTTATCTTTTATGTAAAACTTATGTATATAAAATCTTGAGATGGGGTCTTGCTATGTTGCCCAGATGGGCCTCAATATCCTATGTTAAAGTGATCTTCCTGCCTTAGCCTTCCAAGTACCTGAGTATAGTCAGTATTTTAAAATAATATTTGGAAAATGAAGTAACAGCAAACAAAAAGGCAAGATTTTCCCATCCCTCTGGTACTCAAAACTGAACCCAGGGCCTCTGCATTGAACTACATCCCCAGCCCTTAGGGATTGTTTCTTTTTTGAGACAGGGTCTTGCTATGTAGTCCAGGCTGGCCTCAAACTTGACAAAATCCTCCTCCCTCTTCTTGAGTGCTGGGATTACAGATGTGCACCACCGCACCTGGCCAACCTTTAGTTTTTATTCTGAGACAAGGTCTCACTAAATCACTAAATTGCTAGGCTTGAACTTTTGATCCTCCTGACTCAGCCTCCCAGATGCTGGGATTACAAGTGTGCATCACCATGCTTGACTGAATGTTTCTTAAAAACAAGGACATGTCTGTATTTCTAAGACACTGCCTCTATGCCTTAGCTTATCTAGTATACTCTACCACACAGAGCAATACAGCCAAGTTCTGACAAAGTTGAACACGATCTTTTGTCATCAGGAAACTTACTGGAAACTGGAGCACAAAGTTTGTATCACATAGTGGTACCAGTGAATTTTTACCTACTACTCCCCTGAGAAGCATTCCTAGAGAGATAAAGAGTACCATGATCCAGAATTTGCCCAGGCTCAGAGAAAAGCCTTCCAAAAGAATTAGTTCACCTGATAAGTGGAAAGAGATGTCCAAACAGATAGAGATGCACACAAGAAGACACACTACTCTCATTCAGATTGGCATTAATACCTAGGAAAAGAGAAACTGACAACTGTATGGTATCAGAATTCAAAAACTTATAGAGGGGCTGGAGATGTAACTCACTAGAAGAGCCCTTACCTACCATGCACAAGGCCTTGGGTCCGGTCCCTAGCACCGCCCTAAGAAAAAACGAATCAAAACTTGTAGAAATACTCTAGTCTACCTTGTTATCATAGATGAAGATAAAGTTCACTGAAATCAAATGATCTGCCAAAAGACAATTACTTATCAAAGATTTAGGCTTCCAAATCCCATGGTTTTTGCTAATGTATAAATGGTTCTCACATGTGTCTCACAAAGAGGCTTGGATTCCAGAGCTAATTTGGGGGTGCTGCTGGAGGTCAGAGCCACAGCTCCTTCCAAATTTTACTTTTTAAATGTTTTTGTGGGTCTCACTATGCACTTCAACCTGTGCTTACTCATAGACTGGCCTTGGAACTCATGACCCTTCAGCACTGGGATTACAGACATGTATCACCACGCCCAGATCCTTTCCCCCCCTTTTTTTTTCTGTCCTGGAACTCACAGTGATAATTCTGTCTCAGCCACACCTGGCTCCTTTCTCATCAGTAGACAGAGCTACTCTGATTATGCTTCAAAAAATATTTCACTTGAGCCAAGTGTGGTGGCCTACATTTGTAATCCCGGAGCTCTGGGAGGCTGAGGCAGCAGGATTGCAAGTTCGAGACTGGCATGGGCAACTGAGTGAGACGCTGTCTCAAGAAGAATTTTACAAAGGCCTAAAATGTAGCTCAGTGCTAAGATCCTGGGTTAAATCGCCAGCCTCCCCCAACCAAAAAAAGTAAAATTTCACTTGACCAAAAGGTCCTCTACTTAAAAGTCTGAAAAATAACTGTACCATAACATAATGGAGCTCTGCCATCTTGAGGAGTCTGAGATAAAATAGCCAATCCTGATTTAACAGCCCCAGAAAACCTTATACTTTTTGTTCTGAAAACACAAGAGCATGAAGGAAGGATGGAGCAAGAAAGAAGGAGGGCAATAACATAACTCAGCATGAGAAAGAGGAGCCAAAACTTACTTCGAGGTGCTTAGTAGCCTCTTCATTGCGAGACATGAGGAGCAGTTTGGTACGAAGGCTTCGGAAATGCATATCACCCAGCAGAGATGCCCGCTTCACAGGGGCTTCTGTGGTTGACTGGGAATAAATAAACAGGACAATCATTACAGCTGACTGTGCATACCAACTAGGTAAGAGCCTGGGACTGGAAATCAGAATGCCTAAATTCTGGAAAAAGGTAGGAGTTAAGAAATGGATAAGATCTCCAGCACCACCCACCAAAAAAAGAAATGGAACAAGAAACTGGGCATGGTGGCACATACCTGTAATCCCACCATGCTGGGAGGCAGATGGAGGAGGATCAAACTTTTTTTTTTTTTTTTTTTGAGATGGGGTCCTGATCTCTAATTCAGGCAGGACTTGAACTCATTATGTAATCCAGGCTGGCCTGGAATTTACCACACCTGGTGGATCCAAAATTTAAATCCAGTATGGGTAATTGAGACCTTGTCTCAAAATAAAAAATAAGTCCCTGGGCCTGGTGGCACATGCCTGTAATCCTAGCACTAAAGAGACTGAAGCAGGAGGATCACTGGAGGACCCTGTCTCAAAAACAAACAAAATAAAAAATAAGGTTAGGTGGATGGCACATTCTTCAAATCCCAGCACTCTGGGAGGCTGAAGTAGGAAGACTGCAAATTCAAGCCCCACTAGAGGGGCTGAGGGAATAGCAAAGCTGGCCAGGGAAGTAGGCGTGATTAATTACAAGATTCCGGAACACATGTGCAGAATGGTTCCTAAAGCCGTGCACATGGCCTTCTCACAAGAATTTGAGCAGGTTTTCAATGGGATGGCCTAGACTTGACGTCAGCCTGAGGAGTGGGATCCCAGCACCACAGCTCAGGACCCGTATGTAGACGTTCTCCTGGGTTTCCCTGAGATTTGGACAGTAGAAAAGTACATAGACACCACAAAGAGCTCACATATCATGACTTTCCTTATGATAGCCTGCCCTTCCTCCAGGGTGTACTTTTATTTTGCTTTTTCCTCTTTTACTTGGCCCAAGCTTGCTGTGCAGAGCCAGTTTCTCCCTCGCTCTTCACTTTAATTTTATCAAATAAACTTTGCCACTGCTTTATTCTCATTTATTCAGTTCTCTGAGATGAGAAAAACTTGGAATCTCACTCCAGGAGAGGCAAGTAACACAGAACCTGGTAATGTTTGAAAAGCCACTTTTAGAAGGAGCTACCCAATAACACCAGGGCAACTTAAAGACTTAGCAAGAACCTGTCTCAAAAAGAGCTGGGAATATACTCAGTAAGAGGGCCTTGGGTTCAATCCCCAGTACTGGGGAAAAGAAAGAAAAAAAGAAATGAACAAGAAAATCACTGTCAGTGTGATAAAAGTCAACTATCATCTGGGTACCTAAGGGAAGTGGTTTCAGATAGCAAGCAAGGCAGAAGCAAACGGTGAGAGTTATATAGTCTATTTTTTAAAGCTCAAATATCCAAAAGAATCTTCACCCCACACTGCAAAAATAATTACCAGGTTTGGGGTGATGGTGCTGGGGCTCGAACTCTGGGTCTTGTACTTGCTAAGCAAGTGCTCTCCACTGAGCTAAATCCCCGACCCCTAATTACCAGGTTTAAAAACAAAAAAAATCCCCAAGATGTAACTCAGTGGAGGACAGCTTGCCTCACATGCATAAACCCTGGGTTTGATTCCCAAAATGGCAGGGGCTAAAAAAAAAAAAAAAAAAAAGAGGATCATACATGAGGAAGGCTAAGTAAAGGTAGGACTACCGGGTCCTCTAGGGGTCAGAGCAATAAAGTCCTCCCTGACAAATACATATAAGCACAATTTAGCTCATTTTCTACAATAAGTTTAAAAACAGAAAAGGAAAAACGTGAAAGGGCATACATGTAAAATTCAGGCAGAATAAACTCACCAGAATAAAGAGCTCACTATTTGTGATGTTGAGAAAGATGCAGTTGGCTCCCAGTGCTTTCTTGAACTCTTTATGGACATTTTCATTGGAGCAGCTGCAGGGAAAAATAAAATGCTCAGAAGGCGGGATGCAGAGAGAGGTTCCCGAGACAAAGAAAGGGACAGAGAAAACAAGAGAGCAGGAACCACTGTTAAACAGCAGGAATGGGAGACAGAGGGGCTGAGGGTACATCATATATAAAAAGCCCCATCGTGGATCTAGCTCAGTGGTTATAGTGCTTGCCTAGCAAGCACAAGGCTGTTAAGTTTGATCCCCGGTACCAAAAACCAAACCAAACCAACCCAAACCAAACCAAAGAGCTCCAGAGGAGCTGGGTGCTACGGCACATACTTATAATCCCAGCTTTCAGGAGGCTGAGGCATGAGGATCGTAAGTTCAAGGCCACTCTGGACAATTTAGCCAAGATCCCATTAAGGAAAAAAACGAAAAGCCCTAAAGGGCCAGGGAACAACAGAGAACACTGAAGAGTAGGAGTGGGGCCTGGAAAAAAATAAGCAGAGAGACTAGGGCTGTAAAAGAGAGCCTCCCATTCCTAACTTCCCCAACACTCACGCCTCTCTCAGATCCTCAGGCACAGCCATGGTAACCTTGAAGAAGCTGCCTTTGGTTGCAAGGGGATTGGGATTTACTGGTCGAAGTCGCTCCAGGGTGACAATTTCATTGTAGGTGGCATCACAAGCAGCATATTCAATGACATAGAACTAGCAAAAGGAAAAAAGAAGTTGTGGACGACCCAACTATCTATCTCCTACCTTTCCATGAATAAAATACTGGTTTCTGAAGTTCTCCAAAGACCTTCATAATCACTCACATCTCCCTTCATCATCCGCACCCGGGCCAGCCACCAGCCACAAGGTTCCTGTTCATTGGCTCGAGAATAGACCTGAGGACAAGTTGGAAATGAAAGAGAAATTGAGGACAATCCAAAAACATCAAAAATGGAATAAGTGCCTGTAATCCCAACACTTGGGAGCTGAGGCAGGACAACTGCTGTGAGTTTGAGGCCAGCCTGGGCTACACACAGTGAGCTCAAGGCCAGCCTGAGCTACATACTGTCCTACCTCAAAAAACCAAAAATACTGGCCATCCCAGTATCTTAATGCTTATCCCATTCTTTTTGGTTTTTTGCGCATCACCATGCCCAGCCCATCATTTTTAATTTTTATTTTGAAACAGGGTCTAAACTGCTAAACTGCCTGGGCTGAGCTCAAATTTACAATCTAACTCAGGGCCTTGTACTTGCAAGGCAAGCACTCTAACCACTTCAATTTTACTTTTTAATTTATTATTATTTTTAATTTAAGAGGCAGGGTTGTCTACGTTGCCCAGGCTGGCCCAGAACTCCTGAACTCAACCAGTCTTCTCCCCTTATCTTGCCACTAGTCACTGGAACTATGGGCACATGCTACCATACCCAAGAGCTACCACACCCACACCACAAATGGAAGAAAAGGGAACCCCCTGAAACAGGTGTATTCCCTGAGCTGGGCTGCTCACACTCACGATTGAAAGAGAACTGCTACATTCTACCTCCCCACAGGCTACTGGCTGGACATGGTGGCTCAGGTAGGGGAAGAAGCATGAACCAACCAGAGAAGAGCCTAGGATCCTGAGTGATGTTTACAAAGAGTAGATTCTGTCAGGCATGTTGGCTCATGGTAGCAAAAATCAAAATAAAATGGACTGGAGCGGTAGCTCAATGTGAAAGCCCTAGTTCAATCCCCAGTACCCACCTCCAAAAGGTGGACCTCCCAAATCCCTAGCCCTTACCTCCACCTCATCCCCTTCTGTGATCTCCTTATTATAGTCAGCTGGAGGTGGTAGCCGAACGTCCCCAAAAGGAATCTGTCTCTCACTCTGCCAGCTGCAAGAGAAACAGTAACATAAAAGCTCTTTGGACTGATGTGGCTATCCATTTATCCAGGATGACGTTACTACCTCAGATGGGCAACTTCCACCTTCCCTGTTAATTAGAGGCTACACTCCAGGCCCTGTTCCACTAGGGCGTTTTCCATCTCTTGTTTTAATCTAACAAATGCCCTCATCCTCACCAAATTCTCAGTCCTCTCCTCTCCTCTCCTCTCCTGGGATTTATGTAAGGTACCCACCCAAACCCTCAGCTCTCCCCCATCTATTACATGCCTCATAGGACTCAGCTGCCCCCTCTTCTCCACTCTCCTTCTAGGACCTAGTATGCTGGATTCTCTATTCCCAAGGTCTTACTTGTTTTCAAAGAAGATGGTGACAGAGTCTTCATGGACATCCTTCACAAAGCCCTAGAATGATTTTTAAAAAAAGTAAAAAATGTAAAATGACATTTCACCATCACCTTAACCATCAGGGGAACAGGGATAGTGGAAACTCTTTGGATTTTTTTGGGTTTTTTTTTTGAGAAAGGGTCTCACTCTGTAGTTCAAGCTGGCCTTTACATCACTGTTGCCCGGGATGGCCTCAAACTCACAGCAATTCTCCTGCCTCAGCCTCCCAAGTGGTAGGATTACAGGTATGTGCCATCATGCCTGTTTTTTTTGTCCCCCCTTGGTTTTTCGAGACAGTGTCTCACTTTGTAATTCAGCCTGGCCTTGAGTTCACTATGTAGCCTAGGCTGGCCTAGAGTTCAAGCCTGTCTCAAGCTCTAGAGAGCTAGAATTACAGGCATGTGCCACCACACCAGCTACGTTTGCTTTTTGAGACATGGTTTTGCTATGTAGTCCAGGCTGGCCTTAAACTCACAAAAATCTTCCTGTCTCAGCATCCCAAGTACTACGATTATAGGTGCGTGCCACTTTATCTGGCTTGGAAACAAAACTACCATTTTAGGTGTGGACACAAGCAGTCTGAAGACATGGCCAGAGAGGCTATACTGGAGAAAACATGTAAAATGTGAGACAGAGAAAAGAAATGAACGCAACCACTATGAAACTCAGTATGGCGATTCCTCAAAAAACTAAAAACAGAAACTCCATTCAACCTAGCTATTCCTCTTCTAGATTATCTTCACCAAAGAGTTAAAGATTTCACATTACAATGATGCCTGAATACCCATGTTTACAGCAGCATGACTCAAGATAACTAAATCATATAGGCAGCAGCCTATGTGTTCATCAACAGACAAATGGACAAGGAAATGTTGTATTTATACACAGTGGAGTCTACTTTGCTAGAAAGAAGGATAAATTTGAGTTACCCGTAGGAAAATGGATATACCTTGAGATCATGTTAAATGAAATAAATCAGACACAAACACCTAAATATCACATGGTTTCTCTTATATGAGAAACTAAAATACAAATAAAGAGCAAAATAAAAGATAATAAGAAAGAGAGAGAGATCTTTTACAAATGGGCAGGGGACCAAGAGATGGAAGGAGAGGGGAGGTGGTGCAGGGAAGGGGATGTAAAAAGAACTGAGATGTGTTACATACATATGTCAACTCCCCACAACGAATGTAATCATTAGGTACAGCAAACATGTACTAATTAAAAAAAATTTTTTTTAATTTTTAAGAAGAGAAAAGAGGGATTGGGGATTTAGTTCAAGTGGTAGAGCACTTGCTTAGCAAGCTCAAGACCCTGAGTTTGATCCCCAGCATCTCCCCAAAAAGAGAGAGAAAGGAAATGATACTAGCATGGAAAGAGATACGGCACAATCCAGAAATAAGGTAGGATGAAAATTAAATAGAAGAAAAGATGACACCTGCATAGGAATAGCCGGCAAAGTGGCGGTCCACTCTAGCTCCCACAGAGGCCTATCTGTCTCCTATTGTGCTGAGCTGCCTGCCAAAGTTCAATTAAAATACCAGCAACATTCAGCAAGGCTAAGAATATCCCATGAGACAGTGTGAAGGCTGTCCTGGAACACCTAGAGGACATCAGGACCTGCCAAGAGAGAGCAGGGTCTAGCTCCCCCATGCAGCAAGAGATCTGAGCAGATGTGGGGTGTTGATGCCTGGGTCCCTGGAGAATAATCGGGACACTGGACAAGTTCAAAGTAAGAAACATAATTTACAGGAAAAAAAGGACTTTAAAGATGTCAGATTTTTGAATGCTATTAAGAATGCCAAGTTTGAAAAGAGAAATAATATCTACACTTGATCTTAGGCAAAAGGCCGAGAAGCGATAAGAAATAATATCTATAAAAGACCCCCATTTTGAATCATGTTGAGGTATTGGCTCCATCTCCTGTTTTATATATCCTCACCAAGGATGGAGCTACTTGTTTCAACCTACATCCTAATTTTTCTGCCCTCTATTCCTATTTTTCACATTGAAACTTAATTATGAAAAGTATTCAATTTATGAATTTACTTTTATGGATTGTTATTTCATATACAAGAAATTTCTTTAATTCAAGCCCACAAAGGTTTTCTACTATGTCTTCTTCTAGACGTTTTATAACTTTTTGTTTTACATTTAGGTCTATAATCCGTTTTGGACTTAAGTTTACATATGGTGTGAGGTACTGATCAAAGTGTAATTTTGGGGGCTGGGGATTTACCTCAGTGGTTAGAGTGCTTGCCTAGCACAAGGCCCTGAGTTCAATCCCCAGCACACAAAAAAGTGTAATTTTTACCTTTGGATATCCAGTTGTTCATTACCAACTGTTGAAAACACTACCTCTGATAAAATGTCTTTTCATTTTTGCAAAAATCAGAAAATGTAAAATGTAAAATGTCAGCAAGTCAGTGGTTGGGGCACTCTTATTTTTGAGATAGGCTTTCGATAGATAGTTCAGTTTGGCCTCAAACTCACATGGATCCTCCTGCATCAGATTCCAGAGTCCAGGGATTATAAGCATGGGCCACCACACATGGCTCAGTGGACTTTTGTGACAGAAATGTTCAATATTTTAATTGTGGGGATGGTTTCACTGTCATGTATGTATCTCAAAAAGTATCAAACTGAAGATTTTAAATATCTGTATTTGTTCAAGACCAGCCTGGGCAACTTGGCAAGACCATTTCTCAAAATTCAAAAGGATGCTGCTTAGTGTGAAGGCCCTGGGATCAATCCTCAGTAACACACAGAGAGACAGAGAGACAGAGAGACAGACACAGACACACAGACACACACACACACACAGAGTAATTGATGTCAATTTCATCTCCTATAATACAAAGATATTTTTAAAAATTAGGGGTTTTAGCCGTGCAAGGTGGCACATGCCTACAATCCCAAGCATTTGGGATGCTGAGGCAGAAGGACTGCTGCGAATTCAAGGCCAGCCTGGGCTACATAGCAAGTTCATGGCCAGCCTGAACTGCCTAGCAAGACCCTGTCTCATAAAACAAACAAAAAAAAAATTAAGAGTTTTGGCTAGGGTTGTAGCTCAGTGGCAGAGTATATGCTCACAATGCAAAAGGTCCTAGATTCAATTCCCAGCTACTCTTCCCCAAAAATTAGGGGTTTCACGTCTGGGGATGACACTAGGCACACCTATAATACCAGCACTCAGGAGGTTGAAGCAGAAGGACTGCTGCAAGTTGGAAGCCAGCTTGCATTACATAGTGAGTTCAAGGGCCAGCCTGAACTACATAGTGAGACCCTGTCTCAAAAAAATAAAAATAAAAAAGTCTAAGGACAAAGGCTGAGCTTAGAAGATCAAAAATGCCCTGGAGAATGCACAGCTCCCACCTCACAGAACTGATCGATCAAACACACCCTATATTGTTTTCTCATATGGCAGGAAAATTGTAAAACTGAATTTCACCCTTCATATAGCCATCTTCCCCCTTTTTAGCAGAGCGCCTTTTTACAAAGCTCAAGTTCTTAGAGCCTTCTTATTGCCCATGGCATACAGTACCCTACTTCTGGCCCCCTTCTTAATCATGCTTTATCTATGACATTCTCTTCCCTCAAAGTGTTTATCCCCTCTTCATTCATAATCAATACCCACTGCTTCTGGTCTCTACCCAACTAAGTCTTCTGGGGCACTTTCACTCCTATCTGTCTGGTCACTCTTCCCTTCTAGGTTCTTTCTTTAGTGTAAGGGTCTTCCTCCCTCTTTCCATAACCACTAACATATTATCAACTCCCTCCTTTTCTTTTTTTTATTTTTTAATTTTTTTTGGTGCTGGGGCTCGAACTCAGGGCCTTGCGCTTGCAAGGCAAGCACTCTAACCACTGAGCAAAACCCTCAACCCCATCCTTTTTTTATTTTTTGTATTTTTAGTGCCTGGGATTGAAGGGAAGGCCTTGCACATGCAAAGGATGCACTCTACCACTGAGCTACACCCCAAACCGCATCTATTCCTCTTCAGGAGGGTCTGTGTAGATTGCTAGAATCACTTCAAACACTAGTCTCTTCGACTGACTTTGTTGAATTATTTCTCCAAAATGCCTATCTCTGGGGCTGGGGATTTAGCTCAGTGGTTAGTGTTTGCCTTGCAAAGCAGAACGTCCTGAGTTTGATCCCCAGCACCTATCTCCAAGCCTCAGCAGATTACCAAGATAGCATTACCTATTCTTTCATGTGTATTCCCTATTTTTAAGACATTTTTAAGGATGAGAGACAGAGGACATAGAAAATAGAGAAGAGAACCACTTGCCTGCCTCTTTCCTGAAGAGTCCCACTCCTAGGTGTACTTATATACAAAGACTCTGCCTATGGCTCTAATGCAACTCCCCGCCATCACATTAGGTTGGCTCAGAATGGGTAGTAATACTGTATTACCTTGGGTTTCCCAATGACCACGACTTCCAAGGCAGAAATGCTAAGCTTGTAATGGAGTCATCTTCATATTGCTCAAGCAGTTCAACCAAATGTCACTCACTCTTACTCCTCCAGAGTCTTTTTCCTTCAAATATTCTCCAAAACAATCTTTCCCTTACTTCATATTCCAATCCTGTGTCTGAAACTTAATTCTATCCATTCACATCAGATACTAGTTTTTTTCTTCAAGGATATCAGTGGTGAGAAGTGAGTTCTAAATCATGCTTAGTCTATGCTCACTAGAAAAATAAATAGGTAAAGGCAAGCAAGAGCAGGTGAGTGGACTCTGTTAAGAGAGCGATCTAGATCCAGATGACTTGACTCAGTGGTTGTAGCCTATCCTGGCTTTGGCGTCTGGAACCTAGCATGAGACAAACAGAGGAAGAGATCTCTAGGTTTCTAGGTACTTCTGTTTCCCCAAATTTGAAGATATGAAACTGGTTCCCACCTTCACCCTGTCTTGTGGTCTTGACCTCTCAAAAGACAGGAAGGAATTCTAAGAGAAAAGTAGGAAGAATCTGGGGAAAAACTACACTGAAGTTGAGGCCACAATCATTGAGGAGTGAACAGGGTTGAGGATGTGGCTCAGCGGTAGAGCTCTTGCTTAGCATGTGTAAGGCCATGAGTTTAAACCCCAGCACCACAAAAACATAACCAAAAAGGGGTGAGAATTAGGATATCCAGACAAGGTCTAGAAAGTAAGATGGTTGTGTCCTGCAAGGTGAATACATATTTGGAAGAGTACAACTTAAAGAATAAAAATACTACTATATCCCAACAAAAAAGGAAGAATTGTGGGACATTTACAAAATAGCTTATATCCTATGGTTGACAACTATCCTGGAAAAAAAATCAAAACAGAACCCAATTCTAAAAGAAGAGAAAGGGACCTCCCCAAATCTGTAGTTCTAGAAGCAATGTAAACACTCCCTGACCACCCCCCACACCCCAAAATTTGCTGAGTCATAAATATTAAATCAGTAGCAAGGTCAGAGTGGGGTATCTATATGGCACTGCAAAGTGAAGTGTGAACGCAGGGATTTGTTGTTTTTAACTCAGTTGTGGAGCAGAAGTGCTACAGCGGTCAGAACATAAAATCCACAATTCCAAGATTTTAGGCTTAATTCCAAACTCTGCTCTCTCAAAGTATTCTGTCCCTCATTTACTCAAGTCTATCATTGGGCCCACAGTGAGAAAAGGGAAGATTCAGAAAGATTTTCTGTTGGTCACTCATATGTAAAAGAGGAAATAAGTCCTTTACCAGCTATCTCATACAATAATTTGAATAGTATACCTATCTTTTGCAGCTGTACAAGGTTCTCCTGCTTCCTAGAACAAAAGCAAGCATATCTGAATATCACACTCAATTTAGGAATCACTTAATGAGGCTGGAGACTGAGCTCAGTGCTAAGGCCCTGGGTTCTATCCCCAGTACTGGGGGAAAAACAAGAATTACTTCTTAGAACTCAGAATTTAGGGGTGAAAAGTATCCAGAAGGCCAAGATAATGAGGAAACAGGTCCAAAATCTTATGAGAAAGATTATTCCAAAGGTAAAGCAAATTTGGGGGAAAGGATATGAGAGACACACGTGCTCTGTCAGAACCAGAGAGGAATTAAGAGACTTTCTGCCAAAGAAAACAGAATTGTTTGTAAAGGCATGCTAGAATAAAAAAATCCCAGGAGTTAGAAAGTATGCAGAAAATGACAAGATCAGCTGGGAGCTTACTTCAGCTAGGCACAGAATAAGGTGGTTCCTGGGGATTATACAGGAATACCAAAATATTAGAATAAAACTCAAAAACTTGAACTGAGAGACTAAATTAAGGCAGATATGGGTACTCACAGGCACTGAATATAAAGAAATCTGGTAAGGTAAGGCAAACGTGTAGGCATTTAGACTGGGTAAAAAATAAGTACAATGAATTTATCAACATGGGGCAAAAATACCCATCTACTCCAAGGACAAATACAAGACCCTTTCCAGCTATAGTAAGATATGATTTAATAGGAAAGTAATTTCTAAGGGCACAAAAAGGTAGAAAGGTCTATTGTGGGGCAGGGTTGTGTGTGTGTGTGTGTGTGTGTGTGTGTGTGTGGTGAACAAAAGGAAAGGGGGGTCTTTTTACACCTAATAATATGAGACAATATCTCTTCTCCAGTTCCTTAGGGTGAAATAAGTGAAACGGGGATCAGAAAAGTCTCTGGGACAATTACAGGCATAAAGTCCAAAAGATACCAAGAAAGACCAAGGACAGGATGGGAAGGGGAAGTAAAAAGAATTTAGATGTGTTATGTACATGTACTACCTCCCCAAAATGAATGTAATCATTATGACCTGCAAACGTGCTAATAAAAAAGTATAAAGAGGTTCAGAATACCATCAGTCACACAAAAATTCCTGGGAGGCAAGAAGGGTCTCCTGCTCAACCTAATAGGAAAAAATATTCTAAAGAATGGATTCAGAGCAGATAAAAGGTGGGAGTACAAGTTGTATGGAACCAAATCCTGGGCAAGAGAGAAGCTAAAACAAAAACAAGCTAGAGTCCTTGACAGTCCTTTTCTTCTTCCAAAAAAGGCTGTCAGATTTGGGACTGGGAGAGTTAATCAAGAAGCAAAAATCCTTGAGAAATGTAAGGGATCCTGATGAGAACCCCTTTTAGAGATCATGAATATGAACCTTACGCTTCTCAAGATGAAAGCACTATACAAATGTTTTGTATGCATTTGAGGTCAAAGTGAGATACCAAATACAAACCCACCCCTGAGTAGAACGGCAGACGGGCTGGCTTTCGATTAAAAAAAGGTGTGATGGGGTGACAGATCTGTATAAAGGATCCACTTTACGGCTGGCTGAGAGGCAACCTGACTGATACTACCTGAGGCCAAAGATGCCAAATGTCATAAACGGATTTTGACCGTTTCTCCTTGGGCTGGGAACAGAAATATAAGGTGAAACTGGGGTGAGTGTTCCAAAGGCAGAAGGCAGAGGCTTCCCTGAGGAAGACCAAAGGATCTAATATGGGACAGAAGACCTTCCCAAAGGGAGCACGGGGGGGAGAAGAGAATTCTTCGTGTGCTGGAATTGCAGGCAAGGTGGGATTAAGGGCTAAAACATGTCTTCCACTAGGAAACAGGAAAAGTCAATTAGAAGATGGGTTAAGAGATTTCTCCTGGAGGGCAGTGAGTGAGGATCCAGGCACAATAATAATGCCTTGATGTTTGTTCCTCGGAGTTAGGGGGTAAAAGGAGGTCTAACAGAGGGATCAAAAATAAGAGAAAGGGGGGCTGCCTCCCAGGGGTCTTCCCGGGGGACGGGGTGGGGGGCATGAGTCGAAGGTTCTAAGAATCAAGACTTAGCCCCAGAAGCTCGATCCCGCCCCCCTCCACTGCCCTGCTCCGTCTGGGGGCAGGGAGCTAACGCGGGTGCTCCCGGTCAGCGCGCCGCCTCACCTTGTAGAAGGCCCCGTTGGAGCCACGCACCTCGACGGGCAGTCCCGGCTCCACATCCCCCCCAGAGGCCAGGCCGCCCATGGCGCCGCCACCGCCTCCGACGGTGGCGGCTGCAGCAGCGCTCTGAGTGCGGACCGGGCCGGGCCCCCGGCGTCGCCCCGGAGGAGGAGCCGGAGGGGGAGCCGCGGGGGGCGGGAGCCGGGCCGGCCCCACGGCGGCCCTGCCACAGCCAACGAGCAGGGGGCCGGGGCCGGGCCGCTCCCCGTCCGCCGCCGCCGCCTTGGTCTCCGCCACCGTGAGGGAAACGGCCGCCGCCGCCGCTGCCTTCGTCACCTCAGCTTCCGCCCGCCGCCGCCCCCGCTGCTGCCTCAGTCCCGGAACCCGCTGCTGCCGCTGCCGCTCCACGGCCTCTACCTCCCCCTGCCGCCGCCGCCGCCGCCGCCACTGCCGCCGCCACCGCCGCCGCCGCCGCCGCCGCCTACTGCGCAGGCGCACCGGGCACCCGCCTGCCGCGCGCGGGACCCGAGGACCAAGGCGCAGGCGTCAAAGCTGGAGACCTGGCTCGCGCTCTCCAGCGCATCAGGACTTCCACACTCCCTTCCGCTCTCTCACGCCCCCTCCTGGTCGCTTCCTCGCGTTTGCGCAGAACAAAACGAGCGCTCTTTCTTCGCCATCCCACCCCTCCACCACTTCCATCCCTTCCTTTCCCCCGCCCCACAACACTGAGAACTGACCAATCATGGGGAGGGAGGGACCGAGCTCACTCCTTTGGATTGGACTTCCACCGCCCTGGCCAGGCCACACCTTCATCAGACACTACACCACCAGATTTGAGCACGTTACGGGTGGGCATGCGCCTGAATGACTGCTTGGTCACTTTTCCCCACCTTTGTCTTTCTTGGTGCGCACGCTCCAAAGGGAAAAGGCGGGGTCGAAAGGCAGACGATGCCTTGTGCGCACGCGCTGGGCTTTGCCCTCCGTGCTCAGGTGTTGACTCTTTTGAACGCCTCTATCTGGATGCTACGGGAGGTTCAAGGGCCGCCGTTCATGGCTTGAGGAGCTTGTGACATAATGAAAGGTTAAAGCATAACTTCAAGACCAACCTGAAAAGCAGTGCAACAAGCTTCGATATATAAATGCTGAGGAAATTCACAGTAAGAAAATTGGCATGCAGTAAGGATAGTAGTGTGAAAACTTGGGATGGGGGGCTGCTGAGCATTGAACCCAGGGCTTTGTGCATTCTAAGCACTCACTGTACTGCTGAGTCACACCCCAGCCAAACTTCGGATCCGGTAGTTGTAATAAAACAGCACAGAAATTACAAGCATATCCATTTCATCATTTAGCAAATATTTACTCTGATCCAGTGATTGTGCTGAGAGGGGTACAATGGCAAGACATGGTCCCTGATCTCAAGGAATTCATAACATATTGAGTAAGAAGCACACAGCATATAAATGCAAAGAGCTTGGTTGAAACTGTGGTAGAAATAATGACCAGGGACAGAGGGAGACTTTTTTTTTTTTTTTTTTTTTTGGACAGAGTCTTGCTTTGTAGTCCAGGGTGGCCTTGAACTCACTATGTAGCTCAGGCTGGCCTTGAACTCGCAGCGATCCTCCTGCCTCAACCTTCCAAGTGCTGAGAATACAGTTGTGTGCCACCATGCTCTGCAAAAGTCATCTTTAGTTGTATTTAAGAGTGACCAGGAGCCACGTGCGGTGGCACATGCCTGCAATCCCATTTACTCGGGAGGTTTTCAAATTCAAGGATAGCCTAGGCAGTTTAGTGAGATCCTGTCTCAAAAATAAAAAAGGGTTGAGGATGTAGCTCAGCAATAGGTTGTTTGCTTGGCACAGGTAAAACGTGGGGCTCAACATTGGTGAGCCCTCGACCTGTGTGGGGGGGTGTCTAACGCCCTCTCCAGGTGAACATCCTCAAAACAATTATTTTGGAGAACACCTGGGTGGTGTCCAAAAACAGGATTGCTTGCTTGCTCATAGGAATGCTCCACACCTTTTAAAGTCCTGGAAGTCTTCTGGTGTTGACTTTTTGTTTGAGGGTATTGAGGACTGAACCTAGGAACTTCGCACTGAACTACATCTGCAGCCCTTTTGTATTCTTTCAGACAGGGTCTGAGTTGCTAAGTAGCCAAGTTGCCCAGGTTGAGCTTGAATTTGCAGTCCTCGTGCTTGTGCTTGCAGTCCTAGCAAGCACAAGGCCCTGAGTTTGATCCCCAGCACCAAAAAAACAAAAACAAAAAAACCAGGGTCTCACTATGTCCTCCAGGCTGGCCTCAACTCACATTCTTCCTCTTTCAGTCTCCCAAATGCTTGGTTTATAAGTGTGGGCCACCACACCTGGCCTAGTCGGGCCTGTTTTTCCACAAATTCAAATTATTTCATTTTACTTTTTGGTGCTAGGTATTTTACCCAAGACATCGCACATGAAAAGCATATGCTGTCCCACCAGGCTGTATATCCAAGCCCTGTGATTTGAATTTTTTTTTTTTTTTTTTTTTTTTTTTTTTTTTTTTTTTTTTTTTTTTTTTTTTTTTTTTTTTTTTTTTTTTTTTTTTTTTTTTTTTTTTTTTTGGTGCTGGGGATCGAACTCGGGTCCTTGTGCTTGCAAGGCAAGCGCTTTAACCACTGAGCTAAATCCCCACTGTGATTTGAATTTTAAGATGGGTATTCAATTCTCTAATCTTAAGTAGATCCTGATTCTGACAGTTCACACATTTATGTTGGTTACTTGTCCGCTTTCAGTGTCTGCCTTTTCTTCCCACATATGACCATTTAACCAATGACTCATCCACAAAAGGAATGGTATATACCACTAAAAATGATGACAGGAAACCAAGTGTGGTGGCACATGTCTGTTATCCCAGTATTCAGGAGGCTGAGGCAGGAGGATTGCCATGAATTTGAGGCCAGCCTGGGCTACACAATGAGTTTAAGACCCTCTCTCAAAAAACAAACAAGCATGGGTTTGGGAATTTGGCTCAGTGGTAGAGTGCTTATCTCGCAAGTGCAAGGTCCTGAATTCAATCCCCAGCACCACCCCCTCAAAAATATTTTAAGTCTGAAGAATCAATATCAAAGGATTAATGATGATTATATAAGTAAGACTAGAATTCTATTTTTTATTTATTGAGAATATTTTTTGGAGTATTGAACCTAGGGTTGTATAGATGCTAAGCACATATACTACTACTTAGCTACATCACCAATCCCTTTACTACGTGTACATTCCAATTTTTCTGCAACAAACCTACATTACTTACAAAACAAAATAGTACGAAACTGGGGAATGAGGGCTGGAAATGTAGCTCACTGGTGAAGTGCTTCCTCACATATACAAAGCCCTGGGTTAGATCCCTAGCTTCACAGTAATAAATAAATAAACCAGCCTGGCATGGTGACACATGCCTATAATTCCAGGACTCTAGGAGGCTGAGGCAGGAGGATTGCAACTTCAAACCCAGCCTTAGCAATTTAGTGAGACACTGTCTCAAAATACAACAAAAAAGGGGAGAGGGTTTTGGTGATGTAGCTAAATGTGAAGACCCTGGGTTCAATCCCCAGTACCACATATACACACAAAAAATTAAAAAGTGGGAAAAAAATTAAAAAGTGGAAAATGAACCTGTTCACCTCCTTTTCCCCATGCTTTAAAGGCTTAAAAGTCTGTTTTGGTTTTGCTTAGATTTGCTCCTTTTTTGTTTTGTTTTGTTTTTTGAGACAGGGTCTTGCTATGTAGTTCAGACTGGGGCTGGGGATTTAGCACAGTGGTTAGAGTACTTGCCTAGGAAGCACAAGGCCCTGAGTTCAATCCCCAGCCACCCCCTGGAAAAAAATGATACTACAGTAGTTCAGACTGACCTTCAACTTACTATACAGCTCAGGTTGGCCTCAAACTCATGACAATCCTCCTGCCTCAGCCTCTCAAACGCTAGGATTACTACATGTTCCACCATGCCTGTTTTTTTTTTCTTTTGTTCTTTTATTCTTTCTTTCTTTCTTTTTGTTTGTTTGTTTTTTGGAGAGTCTCACTATGTAGTTCAGGCTGGCCTTGAACTCATGGTAATACTCCTGCCTCTGCTTCTCGAATGCTGGGATTACAGGTGTGCGCCTCCACGCCTGGCTTTTTTTTCTTTTCTTTACTCAAACTGGCCCAGAACTCCTGGCTTCAAGCCATCCTCCTGCCTTGCCCTTGCCACCAATCCCAGCTAGTTGAGCCGATTTGTTAAAGGTTGAGCAAGTGGTCCTTCCCCATGCCTCTCAAAATGCTGACACCAGGGGGCAGCCTAGTGCCTCTGCTGAGTTACAGACCGGCCTTAGTCCTGGATTTGGCGCAGCTCAGTCCAGACCTTGTTTATCTTTGGGCTCCAAATGTGACCAACCAACTTCATGTGCAAGTCTGTCCCCTCACTCTTCTATATTCCACAGGCCAGAGCCAAGATTCTGGCCCCTAGGAGTCAAAGGCACCTTGGGGTCCCCTTACCTCTGGCTTCCTAGCTGTCCCAGCCTCCATCAGAGCACTTTCCCCGATGGAGCACACAAGAAGGGTCTTCAGGCGAGGAGTGGTGGTGCAGTTGTAATCCCAGCACTTGGGAGGCTGAGGCAGGAGGATCACCGTGAGTTCAAGGCCAGCCTGAACTACATAGCAAGACTTTGTTTCAAAAAAACAAAAACAAAACAAAACAAAACAAAAAATAGAAACCAAGAAGGGTCTTTAAGTGGCTGGAGTTTATCACCTCATCAACTCTTCTACCCAGCTGGCACACACCTGTAATCCCAGCTACTTGGGAGCCTGAGGCAAGAGAATGGCAAATTTGAAGCTAGCCTGGGCAATGTACTAAGACTCAAAAATTTAAAAAAGCAAGAGATTTAGCTCAGTGGTAGCATGCCCCTGGATTTGATCCCCAGTACAGAAAGGGGAAAACCAAACAAAAACCTCTAACCAAAACCACATCAGGACACAGTTAACTCATTTATTTGTCACCCTCAGTAAGACCTGTCCCTCGATTCTGGGCTGTCTGTCCTCCAGGAGTCTTCCTTGGGGAGGCCTCTGGGTCAGTGTTTCCCAGAAGTGCTTGAGCTGCTGGGACAGAGACACTCTAATGAAGAGAGGTCCCCAAGGAATAGCATCACTTTCCCGCCAACTTCCTCATCGCCTCTCCTTCAAAGCGGAAGGCACGCCAGCCCTCCACTTGGGTCATATCTTGGGCACCGAGGGCCTTGTACAAGTCCATGGCCCTCTTGTTCCAGTCCAGAACTGCCAGGCGGAAGTGGGAGCAACCCTGATCCAGGGCCACCTGTGGGAGAAGACATCACTCACTGTCCTGGGGTTACACCCCCTTCAACCAGGTGCCCTCGCATATCCCAGTCTTTTCAGGGCCTTGATTGTAGCTCCCCTTTCTCTGCTCACCTCAGCCACTTTTTTGATTATTTTGGAACCAATTCCTTGACCTATTGTGGGCAGAAAGGGACAAAGAGAACAATTGTTTGAGTTGAAGGCAGTCAGAAAAGGCCACGGGATGAGATCAGGGGGTAGGGGAGGAGAGGGGACTGGGGGGTTGGCTCTGTGTCCACCCTGGTCTCAACCCCTGCCCAGTACCTCGATATTCTGGCATCACATAAATGTCTTCCAGATAAATGTTGCGACCCTTCCATGTGCTGTAGATGAAGTAGTACAGTCCATAGCCCACAATGGAGGGCCCTGGGAAAGAGGGAAAAGAGGAGTAAAGCCTCCGGAACAGGGAGTGGGGGACCCCTAATGCCAACTGGAGAAGTGCTCTTACCCTGTTGCGCCCCAGGTGCTGGAAGAATCTCTGCTACCATACAGTGATAGAGAGGATTCTCTCCAAAGCCATCTGCTCTCAGGGCTACGAAGAGACACCGAGAGAGGACCTGGATGTGTGCCCAGCCAGGAGCTGCTGCCCAGACAGCTGCTGTCTCATTTCCTCCCCAGACCCCGGCAGGACCCGGTGAGGAGCACCCACCTTCTTCACTGATCTGCACCTGATCCGAGAGTTTCTCATACTCGGCCAGTTCCTACGGGCGTGGGGATGAGGGGGATCAGGGCAGGGGCCCCGCCGTCCCCGCAGTGCCCAGGGCTCTGCCCCGCCCCACCCCCACCCCCACCCCCGCTCCGAGCTCAGACCGCGCCGCCCAGACACCCTGTCCCGCAGGCTGGTTTCCGGCCGGCAGCCTTCACCTGAATGAGCCTCAGGATTTCTCCACAGTCTTCCTCCTTGGCCGCTCGGATCTGCACGAAAGCCATCCGGATTCCCACCGGGTGCGGGGCCGGGCAGAGGGCCTAGAAACTTGGATCCTGAAAAGCCGGGGAGCGAGGGACAGCGGAGGTGCCACGGGTTCCCCGCTGGGCTCTCGCGAAGTCCAGGCAGGACTGTGAGAAGTGGGTGGTCCTCACCGCCCGTCCAGCCACAGAACTCTGTCCCTGCAGGTGCACACCCGCCAGCCAATCAGCTTGCAGAATAGGCGCAGCCTCGCCCCCTCGGCTCCACTTCCGACACCCAGACTCGTGATAAGGCCCAGGGCAGGAGTCGAGGCTTGGTGTGCCCGCCTTCGTCAGCGATACTCCGGCTCAAAAGGCATTTCCAGGATTAATAGAAGTATGCAGAGACTGACTATCTGCTTTAGCTTTCACTCTCCCCACTCATTCAGTCCTACCCAGAACCCCCTGGTCTAACAGGTGTTTCCTAGGTTTTTTCCTTGGGGGCGGGGTTACTGGGATCCAACTCAGGTCCTTGCGCCTAGGCAAGCTCTCTAGCACTGAGCTAAATCCCCAAGCCCCACATTTTGCTTTGTTTGTTTTGAGCTATATTACTGAGCTACATCCCCGGCCCAGTTTTCTACAGCAGTTGAGCTCAAAGTGTTTCTTCTCTCAGGAACACTTGAGGGGGGAGGGTTGGTTTTTGGTTTTATACATTTTTTTTTGAGACAGGCTGTCACTATGTGGTTCAGGCTGGTCTTGAACTCGCTGTGTAGCCCAAGCTAGCCTCAGACTCATGGTGATCCTTCTGCCTCAGCCTCCCAAGTGCTGATGAAATAGGATTAGGGCGTGGCTAAACCTGGTTGGCAAGGGAATGGAATATGACCTGGGGGAGTGGCCTGGAAGTGACGTCAGCCTGAGGCGTGATTTTCGAGCACCAGCCCTCACGTGGACTGCAGGAAGTTCTTGCGAGATTCCATGGGAATTCCATTCGATAAATACTAGCAACACCTGAACCAAGCCCCTTTTTTGCCTCTACCGCGCCACCGGGAAGGAGCTCTCCTTTCTCTCTCATGGAAGACGATGGCTGCGTCCTCAGCACCGCTGCTACCATGCCTGTCTCGTGGTAACCCCTCCCGTGCCTTATAGGCCCAGTCCCAATTTTGCTGTATCAATTGTTATGCTCAACTTTCCTTTTCTTCTTTTCTCCATACTTTAAATAAAACTTTAGAACTACTTTTTGTCCCCCTCATTCAATTCTTTGCTTGAGGAGGGAAAGAACCCAGCAATATCGGAACCCGTCCGATAACACTGGTAATACAGACATGTGCCACCACACTCAGGGCCAACACTTGTGTTGGGATTGAACTCAGGGCCTTATGCTTGCAAGGCAAGCACTCTAACCACTGAGCTAAATCCCCAGCCCAACACTTGTGTCTTAAAAGGGGTCAGGGCTGAGAGAGAGTGATGGATTTCTACTGGTAGACTGATATCTCCCTGTAATCAGCTGATAAAAGAAATCACAGAGAGTGGGGGCAGCTCCTTCATAGTATCTACCAAGTCACATGCAAAGACAATACTTTCTTGTGAGACAAGCCTCGGAGGCCTGGGAAAACTGAGGGAGGAGTCCAGACCAGATACTGGGCACTCTGCCTGCATTATCACAGTTAACCCCCATTCACAGCAGTCCCATAAAGAAAGGATTATTTTCCTCATTTGACAGACAAGGACACTAAAGCACAAAGGAGAGGTGACTTGCCCAAGGTCCCTTAGCCAGATGCTTGAGATTCCACATCTCATCTCTAGCCCTGGTGGAAGATGCTACTTGAGCAAGACAGCACCTCTGATCTCTGAAGATCCTCCTGTTTGCAGGTGGGCAGAATGCTTGAAGAGCCCAGTTAGGCTCTAGAGGAGGAGCAGGGAGATGAGATGCTGTGGGGGTGGTAATGGAGGGACTCTGCCCTTTTTCCCATTTGCCCTCAGATGGGCTGCAGGGTCAGTGTCCCTGTCTTTGTCCTGTCCTTCCCAAGGGCAACCTTTAACCTTCCACTACCCATGCAGGAGGCTGCCTATGCTCACTCATTCTTTTCAGAGTTTGAGCCACAGATTCAACTACAGCTGACCATGGAGAGCAGAGGCCGACTGGCCACCTCAAAATGGCTGCTGTTGCTGCTGCTGTTGTTGCTGCTGCCACTGTCACCTCACACACACTAGAGATGGACCTTGGGGCACATTCTCCCCACACAGGTATTAAGTGTATTTAAACCAGATGTGCTTTGGCTCTGTCCTCTTCTCTCTTCTCTCCTCTGGCCCTGTAGCAGCACTTCTGTCTTTGATATGTCCTTTGTCCAGTTTGTTTATTTTCTCTTTCTGATAGAGGACCCAAGACTTTCCTGCTAGGCACCTCAGCAGTGGCCCAGGACAAGAACCTGTTGCTGTCATGACCTTTCACTTCACCAAGACCACCAAGTATGGGGTTCATTTAGCCTCTTGACCCAGCCCCAAGACCCCATGCCCTCTCTATCAGTTCTTCCACTTTTCCTACACCCTCGGCCCCACCCACTCTCCCTGAACTCCATCTCCGCCAATCCTCAAAGGATCTATCACTCACACAGTTTTCCCTCTGCTGCCCCTTCCAGAACCTCCTCCTCCTTTGAGTTTCGCACCTGGGACCCAGAAGGGGTGATTTTTTATGGGGACACCAACACTGAGGAGGACTGGTTCATGCTGGGACTTCGGGATGGTAGGCTTGAGATCCAACTGCACAATCACTGGGCCCAGCTGATTGTGGGGACTGGACCTCGGCTGGATGATGGGAGATGGCATCAGGTAAGCTAGCTGTGCTTTTGGGGAGGGGTGTGTTGGGCTGCTCCAAGGAAAGAGAATAGAAACAAGTAGTTGTGCATCACTTTGCCATTGTCATCTCATGCTGTCTACACAGTAAATAAATGATGAGGTCTGAACGAGCCAAGGATGCTAGCTGTGTCTTCAAGCACGTGTTCTTTCAGCCATACGAGGCTGCCACAGAGGAGCGTGATGGCCATAGTCTCCAATGTCTCTGATGCTGCTTCTTACTGCCTTCTGCAGGTGGAAGTGAAGATTGCTGGGGACTCAGTGCTGCTGTCGGTGGACAGGGAGGAGATCGTGCGCCTGGGAAAGGTGTATGGATCCCTGGTCGACAAACCACAGCCCATCATGAGGATTGCGCTGGGGGGGGCTGCTCTTCCCTACCTCCAACCTTCTATTGCCGGTAACTACAGCGTGGGGGTGGGAACAGAGGCCATATCACAGGAATCTAAATCCAGCTTTTTGGAGAGGGAATGGAATGCCAGCTGCATAGGGGAAGCCAGATGCTTGTGTCTCAGAGGAGAATTAACTGAGAGTGGGGAGGCTGAGACTGGGGTTTAAGTGCCCTGATTCTGATATCCCAAATCCTCCCTCCTCTTCACTCCCTCCAGCTGGTCCCTGCCCTGGATGGCTGCCTGCGCCAGGATATCTGGCTGGGCCAGCAGGCTCAGCCCTCAGTTTCTGCCTCTACTAGACTCAGAAGCTGTAATGTGGAGTTGCAACCTGGGTTATTTTTCCCTCCAGGGACACGTGCTGATTTCAGCCTCCAAGGTAGACTTCTTGGAGTCTATTTTCCTTCTCTGGCCGGCTTTGCCTTCCTCTGTCTCTCTCTAGCACTAGGCCCTTCTCTCCATTAAGCCCCAGGCTAGAGGCCTCAGGAGGATCATTCCTTCCCCAGACTTTCCCCAGCCTCATGTGGAGCCCTGGGGCTTCTCTCTGGACCTGACACTCAAACTGGCAACTGGATCAGGCCACCTCCTTGGCCTTGGGGCACAAGAGAACTCTTCCTGGCTCAGCCTTCACCTCCAAGATCAAGTAAAGGGGGAGAGCGGGTGTTGCTTGTATTCAGGGAAGCCTTGGAACAATAAGGCAAAGGGCATTGCCAAGATTTCAATATTCGGAAGGCTTAGCTAACTTGGTACCACACACCTCTAATCTCTGAGCTCTGGGAATCTGAGGCATAAGGATCTCGAGTTCCAACCCAATCCAGGCAATTCAGTACTTAGCTAGACCCTGTCTCAAAATTAAAAAAAAAAATTTAAAAAGGGTGTAGCTCAGTGTGAAAGCCTGGGTTCAATCCCCAATACAAGAAAGAAAGAAAGAAAGAGAAAGGGCTTTGGTTGGGGACAAAAGAGAAGAAAGAGGCAAAGCACAGCTCATTTAAACACACACACGGGTTTAAATTCAGGAAGAAGCCAGGGGACTATCTTGAAGTTGCCCATAACAAGCCAACAGCTTTTACTTAGAGTACATGCTTATTTGGGGTAGGGGTGGTTTCACGGAGGGTCCAGCCAGGAACACTGGGGCAGGATTTAAGTGGTGAGAACAGCCAGTAGGTGGAGATGTGCTGAGAGGCAGATTTAAACCGGTGAGAGGTGGGGCCACAGGGAGAGGTGTGGCTCACTCTTCCTCCCTTCCTCCTGTCCCTGCCCCTCATACTGCAGAAGGTGGTGCTGTCTTCCAGGACCGGGCTGAGACTAGAGCTACCTGTGGCCTTGGGATTCCCTCTTCATCTGAAGCTGGCCGCATCCACAGTAATCTTGAATCAGGGTCCAAAGACGGAGGTCTTAATTCTGCCTCCTGAGGGCCTTGGCCCCCTCCTCAAGCTCTGGGCCTGGCCTCAGGGCCACCTCTTTCTGGGTGCTTTACTAGGTAAGAGAATGCTGTTCCGTCTCTTCAGCTCACATAGGGAACCAGCAAAGGAGGGACTGCACTTTGAGAGAAAGGAAACCTCTGGGAGAGAAGAAGAAAAAGCCACAGAAGAGAGGGGATAAGGGTGGGTGGTGGTAAATGGTAGAACATTTGCTTAGTGTGCATGAGGCCTTGGGTTTTATCCCCAGCACCTCAGGGGAAAAAAAAATAAGAGGATAAGGGAGCAGTGGGAGGAAGTGCTTTAGGAAATTTAGGTTAAAAAACTGGAGATGTGGGGGAGCTCCTGGATCCAACCCACCTTAATATTCTAATCCTGGCTCTGTGCCACCTCCCTCTAGGAGAAGACTCTTCTGCCTCCTTTTGCTTGGATGGCCTTTGGGCACAAGGACAGAGGCTGGACGTGGATCGGGCCCTAAGCAGAAGCCAGGATATCTGGACTCATAGCTGTCCCCAGAGCTCAAGCAATGACACTGACATCTCCAATTAAACCCCCTTTGAATGTGACTCATTCATTTATTCAGCAGGCATTTACAGTGCACCAATAATGGACCAGTCCCTATGTCAAGCCCCGAGAGATAGTGAAGGGTAAAAAACAGAACAAAACAAAAGCCTCTGGGTGCTCACAGGCCCCTGGGAAAGGCAGCTTTGAATATCAAATAGGTGGCTAATATTGGAGACTAATACATGCTATAAAAGAGGAATTGGAAAGTGTGAAAGCTTGGAGACTGGGAGGCCATAATAACCTAGTCTGAGAGTCAAGACGGGCTTCCCTTATGATGTAGTCCTTTAGGCTGAGGTCCAAGCAGCAGCACCCACAAACGCACACAGAAATACTAGATCCTATCCTCTTCTCCAGCATCTACTCCTTTGGAGATTCTAACCTCCCGTCTCCCAGATCAGGATGAAATTTTTTGTTGTCTCTGTCAGTCTGGCCTTGGATTGGCCATGGCTGCTGAGGGAAGGATCAGCAGGGGGCGTGAGAGGGTTATAGACAGATGGGGCAGGGTTTGAGGAAAGGGGAAGAGCCTGGAAGAAAGAAAAAAAGGAAGAGTGAGAGTGTAGCTCAGTGGTAGATCTTAGCTTACCTAGCATGTGTGAGGCCCTAGGTTCCATCCCCAGCACTGAAGAAGAGAAAGAAAGAAAGAAATGCCAGGTACAGTGACACACACCTGTAATCCCAGGTCTTGAAGGTTGAGGCAGGAGAATCTCAAGTTTGAGGCCAGCCTAAGTAATTTAGCAAGGTCCTATCTCAAATAAATAAATAAATAAATAAATAAATAAATAAAAGAGTTGGGGAAGTAGCTCAGTGGTAAAATGTTTGCTTAGCATTTGCAAAGCTCTGGGTTCCTTCCCAGCATTGGGGGGGGGGGTGGAGAAAGAAAACCAGATTTGGTGACACACCTATAATCCCAGCTATTTTAGAGGCTGAAGCAGGGACATAAGTTTCAGCTGGGAGAATTTAGTAAGACCTTGTCTCAAAATAAAAAATAAAAAGGGATAGGGATGTAGCTTAGCGGTGGTGGTGGTGGGGCTGGGGAGCAGCTCAGTGGTAGAGTGACTCTGGGTTTGATGATTCCCTAGTACAGGAAGAAAAGAAAACAGAGAGACAGAGAAAAGAGAGGAGACCAGAGCTAAGTAGAATGTTGCCTCTATCTATTCTAGTGTCTGTCCTTGCTGTGTTCCTGGAGGAATTTGTCTCTAATCCATTAAAATAAGAACTGGTTTGTTCTGGTCCCAGCTGGAAAGAACGGGCAGCTTCGGGAAGATCTTTGCCCTCAAATACTACAGTGAACCAGTCCTCAGTGCTCAGAGTTCGGGAGAATCTTGGTGCTACAGCTTTTCCTTGGAAAGCTTTCATGCCCAAGCGTCTAGGCATTAGTCCCTAGTAACCAGTTTTCAGCCCTCTTCAAAACCCTCATGACCCAACATGCTGGGGGGCATGGGGGGCTTCTGCCCTCAGGCCCTACCTCTAAACCCTCATCCTCCTCAAGAACTGTTAACAAATCCCAATATCCCCAGAATCTACGGAGTCCCAGTGTCCAAGCCTGGCAATTTTGTACAAGGTTCTTCTACCAGTAACCAAGGCAATGGGGTGTCAGTCACTGGATTCCTTCTACCCTTCTGAAAGGTTCAGCCAGGGTTTAAATGACCCCAGGGGAGAGAGGTTTCAAAGCCCAACTTTTATCTCGTTAGATAAATACAAGATTTTTCATGTGCCATATACTGGGCACACAAGTCCAAGTCTTTGCCACGTTGAAGGTCCAGCTAACCCTCACGGGAAAGCCAATCCCAACCCTAACACTGAGGAAATTTTGCTGTGAACTGCTGGGAAGGGTAATGCTATCTCTACTATTTGCTGTGCTCTGAACTTGGGATTCAAACCCCAGTATGTGGCCCAGAAAACATCACTGGAAACCTCACAGGAACGCCAATCCTAACCCTAACCCTGAGGCCTTTGGTTGTGCCTGGCTGCGAAGGATAATGAGAAGGGAAATATTTGCTGTGCCCTCAACTTGGCACTCCAACACAACTGTTTTGCCACCAAAAAGTTCACTGTAAGCCTCAGGGAAACTCCCTTCCTAACCCTGAGCCTGAGCACATTTCCTTTGGCCCCGCCCCAAGGGAGAAGCCTAAAGGGAAGATTTCCCATGGCCACAACCTTGCAGGAGGGTGCAAGTAGTTTGCCATGACAAACGCCCCCCTAACCCTCACAGGAAGGCCAATCCTAACCCTAACCCTGAGAACAGTTTTCTTCTGCCAGGACAAAAAGGTTAAGACTAAATTCAAGATTTCATGGGCCCTAAACTGGGCACTCAACTCCAAGTCTTTTGCCATGTTGAAGGTCCAGCTAACCCTCACCGGAAGTCAAATCCTAACCCTGAGGAAATTTTGCTGTGAACTGCTGGGAAGGGTAATGCTATCTCTACCATTTGCTGTGCTCTAAACTTGGCAATCAGTCCCTCATATTTTACTTCCCCCAAGCTTGACCTTGCAGACCTTCCTGGAACCTACAACTGCCTCCTTCAACCCAGTGGTCTTTGTGGCTGTGACCTCAGTCTGGCAAAGGAGTCCAAATGCAATTCTAGTCCTCAACCAATTTTCAGGATCATTCTATGCCACCTATGTGTATCCGCTCAGTTGATATTTTTTGTGCATGTACCTGATGCACGGCAGTGCTGTAGACACTGAGGATGTGCTGGTGAAAAGGACACACACATTTCTTGCTATTATGCCTCTCACAGCATAGTGGGGGCAGGGAGGGGCATCAGCAGCCCATAAAGAAAACAAATAAGCATCAACATTTTCGATAGTGGGTAGAACAATAAAGCGCATAAACTCCTGTAATATAATGGAGGAGGAGAAGAGGGGAATATTAGCCTGACGGTCAGGCAGTCAGGAAAAGCCTCTGAGTTGCTGTCACCGAAGCAGACACCTGAATAATGCAAAAACGTTGTCCTGTACAGGCCATGGGGGTGAGCCAGCAGGTGGAGGTTAAAGAGTCTGGGTAAACTTGGGTGCCACCAAGGAGCTGTTTTGAGTGGCAGCTTCTGACCTTGTGTCCCTGGGATCTCCCGGGGGCCAGTGTTTCCCCCTTCCCTCCCCCTGTCCTCTCTGGGACACTGTGCCCCAAACTTCCCTTTCTCCGGCCTGTCCTAGATTCCAGGGTTCCTGATGACTGTCCAGAGCTGTCTACACTCTTTCATTAATACTGACTTGGCTTCGCCACAGACTTTGCCAGGCCCCCCCACCAAGGGCACCTACAAAGTCTGCCCCACATCCCCTACCTTCCCCACACCCTCCCCCCGCCCAAAAAAAAGGCTTTGCGGAGCTTGGCAGCATGCCCTGCAGCCTCCAGGCCTGGCCTACCCAGTCACTGCACACTGCCCACTGCCTCTCTTTCTCTTCCCTCCCTGTCTGCCCCCATCTTCTCTCTTTCTTTTAACTAACATTTATTGGCTGTTGATAGTATGCCAAGTGCCGTGGTAGGGAGTCTGCAGGGACTCCAGGGATGAATAAGACTTGCTACTGACCCTGGAGAACCAGGATCTTGGGAGACAGACATGTAAAATGCTTTCATAGGGTGTTTCACCTGCCAAGGATCATCAGGAAGGCGAGTTATTAGATGTGTGCAGTTGAACGAATGACTAAAATTTATTATTTATGTATTTGTTTTGCAGTCCTAGAACCTGAACCCAGGACTGGGCGACATCCTCAGCCCTCTTTAAAAAATTGTTTTTTTGAGACAGAATCTCCCTAAATCACAAAATCGTCCAAGCTGAGTTCAAACTTGCAATTCTTCTGCCTCAGTTTCCCAGAATGCTGGGATTACAGTGTGCACCGCCATGCCTAGTTATCATTAAAACTCTTTAACTCTGTTTCCCATCTACAAAATGGGAGAGTTACCCATTACCTTATCCATAGGGTTGCTATGAAGATTTGATGAAATCAAATCAAATCAAATCATCTAGGCCAGAGCTTGGCATTTGGAAGGTGCTCAAAGTATGAGATATGTTGCTTTTTGTTGTTGTTGCTTTTTGAGGCAAAGTCTTGCTGTGTAACCCAAGCTGGTCTGGCATTTGGGGCAATCTTCTGCTTTAGCCCTGAGTGCTGGGATTACAGGTGTGCACCAGCATGCCCAGCTGTTTGCTTATTTTTATTATCTACTAAAATGGGAGCCCTGGGAATACAGGGACCAGAATTGTGTTTGGCTCTATGATGAAATGCGCTTAGATGTGCACTGAATGAATGAATGGGGTTTGGGCCAGCAGTGTTCCAGGAGGAAAGAATGAAATGAAGATGTGACATTGAGGGTAAACATATTCTGTCCAGGCAGTGGCCAGCTCAGCTCCAGCAGAGGACTGGTTGGGGACTAGTGAGAATGGAGGTTGGGGACACGGGCCAGGTGTAGACCTGCAGGATCTGAAGATTGGGACTCCATTCTGCTAATGACAGGGAGCCACAGAAGATCTTTGAGCTAAGGAGTGGCCTAATTAAAGTTCTATTTTGATTTTTTTCCTCTCCTTTGCAATTCTGGGGATCAAACCCAGGGCCTTGAACATGCTAGGCAGGAGCTCTACTACTGAGTTATACTCTCTGCCCACTAAAGCTGTATTTTGAGAAAATTAATCCAGAATACACTACAGAATAGACAGAAGCAGGGCCAGCTGCATAATTTGCAGGATCCAGTTCAAAATGAAAATGTGTAGCCCCTTGCTCAAAAGCTAGGAAGAGCCAGATATACCCTACATTGTAATCCCATCTACTTGAGAGAATGAGGCAGGAAGAGCACAAGTTTGGGCTAACCTGGGCAAATTAGCAAGGCTGTATCTCAAAACAAAAAATTCTGAAAAAGGGCTGGGGAAGCTGGGCATGGTGGCACACACCTGTAATCCCAGCACTTGGGAGGCTGAGGCAGGAGGATCACTGCGAGTTGGAGGTCAGCCTGGGCTACACAGTGAGTTCAAGGCCAGCCTGTACTACATAATAAGATCCTGTCTTAAAAAAAAAAAGAAAAAGAAAAGAAAAGAAAGAAAAAAAAGAGCTCGGGAAGTATCTCAGTGGTAGAGTGCTTGCCTGGCATGTGAGAAGCTCTGGTTTCATCCCCAGCACCACACACACACACACACACACACACACACACACACACACACACCATGAAGAAAATGCATTAGATGCTTCTTCTTTGCTAATTCAATGCTTTAATTTCTTTTCTTTTTTTTTCTTTTTTTTTGAGACAGAGTCTCAGTATGTAGTCCAGGCTGGGTTTGAGCTTACTATGTAGCCCAGACTGGCCTCAAACTCATGGTGACCCTCCTGCCTTAGCCTTCTGAGTGCTGGAATTGCAGACATACACCACCACACCAGGATTTGATGCTTTAATTTTTTTTTTTTTTTTTGTGCCAGGGAGCGAACTCAGGGCGTTGTGCTTGTTAGGCAAGCACTCTAACCACTGAGCTAAATCCCCAGCCCTGATGCTTTAGTTTTTTTGGGGGGGACTGGGGCTTGAATTTAGGCCCTCTCACATTCCACAGGCAACTGCTCAATCACTGAGCTGCATGCCCAGCCCAATGTTTTAAATTTTTTCCAATGTTTTAACAATTAACATTTTTCCACCTTCAGCTTCCAAACTCATTGACAAGTAAGGAAAGACTGAAAGCCAAAGGAACTATGGGTTAGGTGTGGTGCCACACTCTGTAATTTCAGCACTCTGGGATGCTGAGGCATGAGAATTGCAAATTGTAGCCCACCCTGGGCAATTTAGCAGTTCAATGAGATCCCCCAACTAAAAACAAATAAAATAAAATAAAAAAAGAAATTTAAAAATGCGCTGAGGATGTAGCTCAGTGCAAAAGCTCTTGATTCAATCCCCAGTATGGAGGTGGGGGGTAGGGTGAGAGTTGAAAGGAGAAGAAAAACTTTTCCAAGAAAACGTGACAAGATTTGATGAAAGATAAACAGAAGTGGGAATAACAACTTTAATGTGGTATTTAGAAGTCTTGCTACCGGACTGTGGGCTGGGGCAGCACGCAGTCTCTAGTGGGTGCTTAATATATGTTGGGAGATGAGAAACAGGTATGTTAAGAGACATCCATTCCTGGGAATGCGGTGTTGGGAGGGCAGATCTACACCTAGAGAACTAGGCGGGATGGATGAGAGGCTATGGAGACTGGAGAAAGAGGTGTGCCTGTGGCAGGTGGCTGGTTCCAATTTCCATTTTGACTGGGCTAGCATCCAAGCTAGTTTCTTCTTCCTTAGTCTCTTTCTCTGGTCCGCCCACATTTTGCCCTCTGTCCATTTTTTGTTGTTGTTTGGTAGTGGAGATTGAACCCACGGCCTTTGCACTGAGCTATATCCCCAGCACGTTTAAAAAAAAATTTTCCTGCATTTTATATTCGAGATAGAGTATTAGTAAGTCACCAAGTTGCAGAAGTTGCGCTCGAACTTTCGATCTTCCTGCCTCAGCCTCCCAAAGAGCTGGGATTGCAAGCCTGCGCCACCCCCCCCACCCCTGCCCGGGTATGTGCCTCAGGGTCTTTTTTTTTTAAATTTTATTTTAATGGTACATTTTCGATGTACATATTGATAACATTCATCATTGGGGATTTGTACCTGTACATGACATATCTTGTTGCTTCTTTTTTTCCCGTTCCCCTCCCCTCACCCCCTCCTCCCTCCCTATTTACAAAAGATTTGTTTCCATTTTTTTCTTCCATTTCTTATTTCTCTTGTCCCTCTGTTCCTTTCCCCCTCCCTTGTTGCCTTTCCCTTTTGGACATTTTCTTCCCTTTCCCAATATAATACATTTTAGTCTTTATTTACACTTCAGTTTCTCACACCAGAGAAACCATGCGGCATTTAAACATGTGTGTCCGATTTATTTCACTTAGGAGTATAGTCTCAAGATGCATCCATTTACCCAGGAATATCTCAAACTTATCATTCTTTATGGCAGAGTAGTACTCCATTGTATGAAAATAGCACATTTTCTTAGTCCATTCTGCTGTTGATGGGCATTTGGGCTGCTTCCACGATTTAGCTATTACAAACTGTGCTGCTATAAACGAACCTCAGGGTCTTGCACAGCAACTATATTTTAGTCTCTTTCTAACTCCTTGCCTGGGCTTCCACCTTTGCGCAGTATCTGCTTGCCTCTTCTAAATCTCTCTGGGGTTATCGTTCCCTTTCAACCTAGACACGCCCTCTATCTTCTCCTGCCACCCTATTCCCGTCCAGTACCCAAGCAGGGGTAGGGAAGAGACCGCCAGGTCGCAGAGAGGTACCGGAGGGCGGAACCACCCCTCTCCATATTTGCATATGTATAGGGACAGAGTCGAGGAGGCGGGGCTTCTTGGGTGGGAAGGGGGCGGGCACCCTCAGAGTCGCAGAGTATAAAGACCGAGCGCCGCGACCGCGGGCCCCGCACTGCTGAGGAGCGGAGCCTTGGCCTGGGGCACCCTTATCTCAGGCTGGCTGTCCCCCTACTGCGCGTCCCTGCCCAACCCCCACGGCAGGGCCCCCAGTGGTGTGGCGGTCTTCGCCCGGCGGAGAAGCTTCGAGCAGCCACCTGCCGCGTTGAACAGCCTCTTTGCATCTCGGATTCGGGGCGGCCCCCTCCTCCATTCCGTGTCTTCTCGCACCCCGCTTTTTCCTGTTCTTTGCTCGGGTTTCGTAGCCGTCTGTTTTTGCGCCCCTTTTCGTTTTGCTTCTAGGTGGTCTGCGGGGTGAAGCTGCATTCACACCCCTTCCCCTTGTGGTCGCCTCCTGCTTTCCAGTCCCCCTTTCCATCGCGGTCGGGGGCCTAGGAGAGGAGCGCCTCCGCCGCGCTGCCAGCACCCCGCAGCGCGTGGCCGTGCACCCGGGATTTGCTGCAGCCGCCTCTCCGAGGGGGTCTCCCTCGCCCCCGCCGCCTGCGCTTCCCGCGCGCTCCGGTGTGTGGCGGGCATCCCCGCGCGGCTCCCCGGCTTCTCCGCAGCCCCCCGCCCCGCTCCGGGACTCGCCCTGCGCCGCCAAGATGGTCATCCAGAAAGAGAAGAAGAGCTGCGGGCAGGTGGTTGAGGAGTGGAAGGAGTTCGTGTGGAACCCGAGGACGCACCAGTTTATGGGCCGCACCGGGACCAGCTGGGGTACGGGGGCGCGCGCGCGCGGGGCGGGGAGGCCGCCGGGTGCCCCTCGGGGGCGCAGAGTCCCGCGGGCGAGGCCTCAGCTCCCCTGCCGGGTCCCTGGCGTCCAGCCCCCCTGCCGGGCTCTGGACTGGGAGGGACCGAATCGCTGGTCTAATCTCCGCGGCTGGCCGCTGCGGAGGCGGAGAAAGTAGGTCACTGCCGCCTTCCTGCCCCCCGCGGAGCACCCTCGGGCGCGGGGTCGCGGGCTTTGTGCGCGTGTCCGCACCGCTCCGGCTCTCCGTTTGGGGCCTGTCAATGCACACGGTCACCCCCACCTCCGGAGAATACCCCTTCCCTCCCTCCGCTCCCAGTAGCTCCCACTAGCTCGCCAACCCCGTCTATTTTTAGCTCGTGCCCACCCCCTGGACCCTGGGAACATTCATGAGGGGGCGGGTCTGGAAGGGGGGGTACTGGGGGGGTTCTTCACAGCGGAAGTCGTTTGTCTATATCCCACCATTAGGCATTTGGAACCTTCTGTGACTGCCTTGTGGGTAGGGGGCTGCTGGGGAAGGGTGATACTGTGAGGTTTTCTAGGTTGGATCTTCGACTCAGCTAACCCTGGCGGAGGGAGGAGTGGTCAGTGTGGTGAGATGGGGACATCATCAGGCCGAGTGTGTCCATGGGCTCCAATGGCTTGGGGGACTCGGAGTGCAGAGGGACGTGTATGTGGTCAGGGATCTGCTCATGGGCACAGGTGCAGGAGAGAGGTGGAATTCTTCCAAAAAAGATTTTCAAGCTGGGGAGTCAAAGCACAGAGGATGCTGTGTGACACAATTTACAATTTATCCACACTGATTGGACACTGTCCCCCTCAGTCCACCCACTAGAGTCTAGGGGCCCAGAAGGAGGGTGCAATCTTTAATCCTCAGGGATCCGTGAATGCTTTCGACAGTCTGAAGACTTCAGGGAGGAAGTGTCTTCTGGGATGGAAAGACTAATAGTCCCAGGTGGTGGAAACAGCAGGCCTTTATATGAGGCTGAGGGAGAGAGTGAGGGAGAGATGGTGTCTAGATGGTGTCAGGGGAAGGGTGTGGGGGATTCTGTGTTCTCACGGCTTCTGCCCAGGGTTCTGTATGTGTGTGTGAGCTGACGATGGGGTGACTGCCGAAGTTCTGACAACTGACTCAGGCTGTATCTAGGACAGTGTGTTAGGCCTTTTATTTCTGAAACTGCTTTCAAGGTTTAGCTTCTGTGGAGCATCAGGAGAGCGATCTTGCTATATGAGTCTCAGGGTTCTGGCTCTGCAGGGTGGTGGGTTTTGCTGTGGGTGATAGTATTAGCTTAAAAACTCATTTCAGGGGGCTGGGGATTTAGCTCAGTGATTAGAGTGCTTGCCTTGTAAGCACAAGGGCCTGAGTTCGATCCCCAGCACCACAAAAAAAAAAAAAAAAACCCTCATTTCAGAAACCAAGTGTAGTGGTACACACACATAATCCCAACACTTGGGAGGCTGAGGCAGGAGGATCATTGTGAGTTCAAGGCCAGTCTGAACTACAGAGTGAGACCCTGTCTCAAAAAAATGAAAAACAAACATTGTACTCATAGAGTGCATAAGGTCCTGGGTTTCATCCTGCACACCGCCCCCCACACTCCCCAGAAAAAAATGTACTGCTCTAGGACAACTTTAAGAATGAGTATCATTACAGCAGTGACGACAGATGTACCCTCTCAGGACTGTGCCTGGTTGAGAAGTTGGAAATGTAGTTCGAAGCAAAATGACAGTGGCCTATTCTTGGGGTTGTCCCAGCAACGAGAGTTTAGGTCTCCTGTGGCCTCTGCAAGGTTGGGCCTCCCTGTGCCCTAAGATCAGGACGGGGCTGGGAGTCATAACTGGAAGTTGGACACCTGTTTCTAGTTTGTTTCTAGTTTGTTTCTCTTGGCTTCCTGGGGACACTCTAAGACATCCTGTGGCTTTAAGGCCCACAGCAGTGTAGAACTTCTGAATAGGAACAGGGGTGAGTGGGGTCAGGTGAGGTCATGGCAGGAAGGAAACTTAGAACCTGCTGACTCTGTTTCCTCCTCCTTAGCCTTCATCCTCCTTTTCTACCTCGTCTTCTATGGCTTCCTCACGGCCATGTTCACCCTTACCATGTGGGTGATGTTACAGACTGTCTCTGACCACACACCCAAGTACCAGGACCGCCTGGCTACACCAGGTGAGTGCTGAGATTTCCTCTCCCAGCGACTCGTAACTCCTGTGCCTCCAGCCCCAAGTCTCCCAAAGGAACTCACAGCTCTTTGCAGGATTTTGGTTCTGATGATCCAGTCACCATGTGCTTCGAAAGTTCTTGAAGTCTGCCTTCTTTCCCCTGTCCTGAAGCCGGTAGCTGTGTGATCTAGGGAGGAGGCAGATACTCACAAGAGGCTGCCCTCCTGTAAAGATGGTCTCAGATTTCCCTCCATCCCTCTCCCTGGCGTTCCCCACGTTCACCTTCTTTCCTCTGCCTGTGGCTCTTCATCTTACATATACCTCCTATTCCTGCCATGTCGTCTACAGGCTTGATGATTCGTCCTAAGACTGAGAATCTTGATGTCATTGTCAACATCAGTGACACTGAAAGCTGGGACCAGCATGTTCAGAAGCTCAACAAGTTCTTGGAGCGTGAGTGAGGGGCTGGCTATGTGCCAGTTGAGGACAGTGGGAAGGGGGTTGGGAACCCTGGAAGTGGGACACCAGTCCCGTGGTGACTCTCTCTCTTCAAACTCCTTAGCTTACAACGACTCCATCCAAGCCCAAAAGAATGATGTCTGTCGCCCTGGGCGCTATTATGAGCAGCCAGATAACGGGGTCCTTAACTACCCGAAACGTGCCTGCCAATTCAACCGCACCCAGCTGGGCAACTGCTCTGGCATAGGGGACCCCACCTACTATGGTTACAGCACCGGGCAGCCCTGTGTCTTCATCAAGATGAACCGGGTACACATGACCTCGGTCCCCAGGGAGAACGGAGGAGGGAGCTGGGGCCACCATCTGTTGACTGTTGTGTCCTTTCACTGGGGTTAATGGGCATTAGAGAGATTTTTGGTGGTTTGGATAGCTGGTAGAATACGAGGTAGGGCTATTGGTGGCTGAACTCCGTAGCTGGGGGGCTGGATGCCTGTGATGTGACGTCTCCTACTCTTACCACCCTCCCCCCTCACTCCAGGTTATCAACTTTTATGCAGGAGCAAACCAGAGCATGAATGTCACTTGTGCTGGGAAGGTGAGTTTGTGGGGCTTTTCTACCCCTTTGCTCTCGTAGTTTCTGTGTGATTCATCCATCTCTCCCTATCTTTTTTGCTCCCAGAGCCCCCAACACTATTGGGACAAGGGGGTAAGAGTGGGCTTGGATGTGGCTTGAACTCCTGCAGGAGCTCCCAGCCCCCTTGCTTTCTAGGACACAGAACCCTGCTCCCATGGGGACAGACCCATCCTCCTGCCACCAAAGTCCTGGCCTCTGGCTTCTCCCGCTAAGCCTTCACCTTCTCCTTTATTCCCCAGTTGCCCATGGCTCCTGCTCTCCCTCCCATCTCACTCCTGCTCCTCTGCTCCCTTTGGACACCTAGCAGCTACTGATTTGTTAGCACCGTTTGCCACCCCTACATTGTCCTGGGACCCCCGCTGCCCCTACTCTGTCCTCTCTAAAAACTTGCTGCCCTCTCCCATCGCCCTGCTCCTTTTCCCTACTGAGCCCTGACTGTCTGTTCTCTCTTGGCTCTGCTCCAGAGACTGATTCTCAAGGATGGGGTAAGAACTTGGGGTAACGATGGAGTAGGAGGCTTCCATGTCATTAGCTCCTTCAGGGATGAGAGAGACAGTTCATCCCCTTCTAATTATGTGCACACACACACAGATGCACAGCTCAAGGGAAACATATTTGAAACAGGGATGATTTGGTGCACAGGAAGTACAAAGGGAAGTCTGGTGAGCTTCTGGGTGCTGCCTTTCCTAACATGTTCATTGCCTGCCTTTTCACACCTCCATAGCGCGATGAAGATGCTGAGAATCTCGGCCACTTTGTCATGTTCCCTGCCAATGGCAACATCGACCTCATGTACTTCCCCTATTATGGCAAAAAGTTCCACGTAAGTCCCTTGGGAGATCTGGGATGACGACTCCTTGAGGAGCATGCTAAGGTTCTTGGGAAGGAGGCTGAACTGCTCCAGGCCTAGACCCTCGCCCTCATCCTCTGGCCCAGGTGAACTACACGCAGCCCCTGGTGGCCGTGAAGTTCCTGAATGTGACCCCCAACGTGGAGGTGAATGTGGAATGCCGTATCAACGCTGCCAATATTGCCACAGATGATGAGCGAGACAAGTTCGCTGGCCGCGTGGCCTTCAAACTACGCATCAACAAAACCTGAGCCCCCTTCCTCCCGCCCCTGCCTCTCTCCCGTGGATGCTTCTGGAATGTCTCTGACCCTGCCTGATCACCCCCCCTCTCACCCCAAAGGTATTTTTTATAACAGAGCTATGATTTGTCTGAGTCTCACACCCCTTCCCTTGACTTCTCAACCCAGTCTGATGTCCACTGTGATTCTCTGACTACCCACATCTTCTGCCATCTTCTCCCATACTAAGCTCAGCCAGAGATAGAGATGGGCTACTAAAATGGCCACAGAGGAGTTAGGAGTCTTTCTAGCTCTGGTTTAGCTGTCAGTGGGATGGGCTCCCCACTTCTGCCTCATCCCCTGAGAGCTACAGAGCATGCCCACTTCCCTAACCACTTAACATGCACACGCGCACACAAACACACACACACACACACACACACACTCCTCACTTCAGCCCTTGGCTTCCCAGAAATGAACATGGTATTCCCTTCTCCCATTCTTTTTTTTTTTGACTTCCTTCTCCCATTCTTAAGCTCCAGCCATTGTACCTTTCTCTCTTATACTTTCTCCTTGTCTCTACAGTCCTTATCTTGCTGGCTTTGACTTCTCTAGTTCCTCCAGGAGATTTTAACTCCCTTCTCCTCATCTTTATTCCCTCCTCTGAAAAGCAGCCATTTGAAATTGAGGACAAGTTGGTTCTATGGCCTTTCTGTCTTTCCTGGCATTATCCTGCTTCTCCCACTATGGTGACTCTATGCGCTGGGAAATGAAGGACTGAAAGAGAAGTCCTGTTGATTCTTCTAGAAAGTTCTCTAGCGGTCCATGACTCCAATTCCTTCTTGGTCCTTTCTGCCATCCAAAGAACCACTACTCAGAGAGGCAGGCTTGAACTAAACTGAATATCCACTTTGTTTTTACCAATGACTCCCTTCCCCCATTTGCCTTCCCAGAATATCCTTCAAGTTCCACTTCCCAGGGAGCCTTGGGGGAGGGGCAGCCATCTTGGCTCTGTCCCCAGTGGCCACCTTGGAGACATCAGCTGGCTGGGGAACTAGTCCACCTCCTTCCTCTGAGCCCAGATCTGCCCCCACCATCCTTTCTCTGGCTTCTCCTAGCAAGTTACCAACTGATCACTAACTCCTTCCTGGTCCTCTTCATGCCAGCCTGAAAGTTTTAAATACTCCCCTCAATCTAGGCTCTGAATTTCTTGGCTCCATTTCTTTCAGACCCTTTTGCCTTTAAAAAAAAAAAAAGCCCATAGAATGTTAAGTGAGCAGCCTCCTGTTCTGAGTATTCTCTAGGTATAGAGGCATTTTAACTCTCTCCTCTGGTTTCTCTTCTCTTCCTCACCCTCTGTAACCTCCTTTTTCTTATATTAATGCTGTGGCCTCCACTCCCCACCTACGAATGGAACCTTTCCTTTTTCCTCTTGCTGGATCTCGTCTCTTCCTTCCGGGTTCCCTTGTTTTCCTGCACTGCCCTCTTCCCAGTGGTCTCTCTGCAGTTATTTAATGCCTGTGTCAGATATGTTTTAAAAAAAAAAAAGGATAAAGTACAATAAAATGAGAGTAATTATATATATAAATATATATCATACACAGAGCCCTGTGTGTGGCTTGTTCCTTTCTGAGCATCTGAAAGAGCCCAGGGAATCAGGTGCTGGGTGGATTTGCATGATCTGGGAGTTGCTTGGGCCTTGGGGGGTTGCTCTCCAGTTTTGATCTCTTCCAGTGTCCCAACATCCAACCTCTTCATCTCAGATAATTTAATACACACTATCTTAAGATCACTCAATACAAGAGGGCCGGGAAGCCTACATATCTTTGTATATTGAGACTTTAAAAGTGCCTACTGTGTGCATTCTGGGCACCATGAGGATACATGAAAGAGACAGAGTTCCTGCCTGAAAGGAGCTCCCCAGTTCGATGGGACAGGTGAGGAGCACACAGGACACTCATACAGGGTAGACCCCATTGTGCTTCAGGGAAGGACAGCTGGTGATAATAAAATTCGTGGTTGGCCATACTTCCTGTTGTGGGCTTCTGAGAGGTTTCTTTTTTCCTTGTGCCTCTTCTTTCTTTTTCTTCTTTTTTTAGTACTAGGAATTGAACCCAGAAGCACTTTACCACTGCGCTCCATCCAGCTTTTTAAAATTTTTAAAAATTTTAAAGGTCTTGCTAAATTGCCCATGTGGGACTCAAAACTTGCAGTCCCGGGGCGAGGATTACATGCCTGCACCACCTCACTTGGCTGGGAAGTTCCTTAAAGGAGGCGACATTTAAACTGGGCCTTAAAGGATGGGATGGTTTGGAGAGAAGCGTATGCATAGATGCTTAGAGACAAGAGAAAAGTGGACTAGGAGAAACAGACTTCAAAACTAAGGACCTTCACGAGTCTAAAGTTTTTTAGGAGTCTAATTTTATGTAAACACACAAGCACAGGAAAAAATAATGGATATATATACTATACATATATGCACACATACGTATAAATATTTGTGATATATAGATGAAAGAATGTGTTGATAGCTCATTAACATTTTATTTGAGGGTTTAGTTTTTGCTTTTTGTTATTGCAATGCGTTAGTCTTAGTATTAGGTTTGAAAAATAACCGTATTACATATGCATATACAATTTTATCATGAATGTATAATAGACATACACACACATACCATCCTATATATAAAGATCTCTGGGTTTTTGTCATTGTTATATCAAAATTGGATATTATGCACAAGTTTGTGCATCTGTTTTCTGCTCAATAAATTCCATGTATCAGTACATCAACTGGTAAAGTTCCAAGTCATTTTTCATAGCTGTATAATATTTTTCACTTTTTTTTTTGTGGTACTGGGGATTGAACCTAGGACTTTGCACTAAACTACATCTGTGGCCCTTCTTATACTTGAGACAAGGTCTCATTAAGTTGATAAGTTGCCCAGGCTCAGCCTGAACTTTTGATCCTACCTCAGTCTTTCAGAGAACTGGGTTGAGACAGAGTCTTGCTGTGTAGTCTAGGCTGGCCTTGAACTTGCAGTCCTCCTGCCTCTGTGGGATTTAAACTTCATTTTAATTTTTACTTCAATATATCTGGTACATTTTTCTTTTATATGTATGCTGTAAATTGGGTATCAAGTTTTACTTAATTTTTCCAGTTGTGCCAGCTTTCTTTATTTTCCTTTTGGTTGACTACTAGAGACTGAACCCAGGGCCTTCACTAAGTTGGTAAGTTGCCCTGGCTAAGCTGGAATTTTCAGTCGTCCTGCCTCAGTCTCCCAGAGAGCTGGGATTACAAGCGCATGCCACCACGTCTGGTTCTTCCATTCTCTTTTTAAAAAGACTATAGGGTACTCTTGGGCAATTTTCTTCTCAGTAAATTTATGATAACTTTGGCTGGGGGATGTAACTCAATGGTGGAGTGCGTGTCTAGCAGTTGGGAGGACCTGGTATCAATAACTAGCATCCACCTGCCCCCACTTTGCCTGCAAAGAAAAGGCAAAGAGATTTTTTTAAACTGGTAATTTACTTTCTTCCTTTTTGGTACTCCTGAATGCACTAAAACTAATGTTAGTGGACATCCGTGTAATTATTTTAATTAAAATTATCTTAGTGTTTAACCATTTAGGATAATATCAATTTATTGCTGTTTTATTTGGGTTTTTTTTTTTGTTTTTTTTTGAGACAGGGTCTTACTATGAAGCCCAGGCTGGCCTCAAACTCTTGGTGATTCTCTTGTCTCAGCAATAACTATTGTAATTAAGGCCTTAAAAAAAAAGAAAATGCTACTGAAATTTAATCAAATTCAGATTCCTTTCAGCATGTTGATATGATCATACAATTTGTTAATATAATGAATTTCGTTGATAGAGTCTCTGCTTTTTTTTTGAGACAGGGTCTCACTATGTAGTTCAGGCTGGCCTCAAACTGACAGTGATCCTCCTGCCTCAGCCTCCCAAATGCTGGGATTACAGGTGTGCGCCACCATGCTGGCTCCTGATAATATTATAGAGGTTTTGCATCAATATTTATATATTAGTTTGGTTCCTATTTTTTAGTATCTTTATAAGGTTTTAATATTAATGAAGTTAGCACATTTTTTTTTTTCTTACAGTACTTGAGATTGAATCCAGGGCCTTGTGGCTGGTAGGCAAGAGCTTTACATCTCCAGCCCTCAGCATAATTTTATTATTTTTAAGCATAATTTTAAATGAATTAGAGATTTCAGTTTTTTCCTATGGCCCAGAATGAGCACTGGACCATTTGATTCTTGGTCATTTTTTTCTCAAACTAGCTCTTGAGGGTATTTTTGTTTTGTGCTGAGGACTAAACCCAGGGTGCTAAACACATGTTCTACCCATGAGCTACACACTCCCAGGCCCCTTGTTTTTTTCTGGTATTGGGGATTGAACTCAGGATCTTTGCACTGAGCTACATCCCAGCCCAGCTGGACTTTACCTTTTTTTTTTTTTCTTTTTTTTCTTTTTTGAGACAGGGTCTCACTATGTAGCCCAGGCTGGCCTTGAACTCATGGTGATCCTCCTGCCTTAGCCTCCCGAGGGCTAGGATTAGTCTCCCACTGCATTGGAATTACAGGCATGAATTATAGGCATGTACCCATTTTTTTTTTTTTTTAAAAGAGAGGGTCTGGCTGTGTGCCCAAGCTGGCCTCAAATTCTTCAAGATCCTCCTGCCTCAGCCTCCCGAGTGCTAGAATTATAGGTGTATGGCATGCCTGTTTTTTGGTTTTTGAAGATAGTGTTTCAGGCAGTTAGTCAGACTGGCTTTGAACTTATGGGCCCAAGGGATCCTTCTGCAGATATGCCTGGTTTATACAATGTTATCTTATTGTGTGCTCTGAATATATAAAGGTTTTTTTGGGGGGGAGTCAATTACACCCCAATAAAGCTGAGAAAAAAAATTGTTTTAAAAGAAAAGAGAGCTGGGGTTGGAGATTCAGCTCAAGTGGTAGAGTGCTCACCCAGTGAGCACAAGGCTCTGAGTTCAATCCCTGGCACTCCCCTGCCCCAGCCAAAAAAAAACAGAAGGGAGCTCTTCAAAATGTTCTATAGGCAGAAGCAAGAGAGATCAAGTTATAAGAGCTCTGGTTTGCAGAGATGATTAAAGCTCTCTGAGCTGGGGTGTAGTTCAGGGGTAGAGCACCTATTTAGCAAACGTGAGGTCCTGCACTCCATCTCAATCCAGCAAAACCAAACAGGACGGGGAAGGTGCTGAAAGAGATGGATCTGGGCCTCATAGGAGAGCATTTGGCCTTTCCTAGTGGACAAGAAAAGAGGTGGTCTTCTCAACTGCCTGGGATGTTGAAGCAGGGCAGAGGGCTCCCACTGCCATTTTAAACCCGGTTGATAGGCTGAGGACAGTGGCCCCAAAGTCCCCAAGACCTCGGCACTTCTCTCTACCACCGTGGAGGCAGCAGGCCGAGCTGGGCCCACTGACCAGCTATTCCTGCAGGCACTGACTCAGGCAGCAGCAGGCAATAGGGAGAGCCTGGCCCCAGCCCCCTCCCTGGGAGCCAGCAGCACTAAGGAACGGTTGGGCAGGGGGTGCTGGGCTCCCCAACCCCAGCTCTCCTCCCCATCCCAAGAAGCTCTTTCAAAGGCTTTCCTGGCAGAGTGTAAAGCTTCAATTCATTCACCCGCCTGGCATAAGGCCCAGGATGAGGGGATGCTGGGAAGGCCCCAGCTCTTACCTTAGCTGCCCCCAGTTTCCTGGGACCCCAGCTGGCAGGCCTCCCACTGGCCTCTCTTCATGCAGCACCACCCGCCCCTTTCTCCTTGGGAACACAGGTACCCTGCCCTTTCCCTGTGGAGCAGATGGCCATCCTGGAGGCTCAGGCTTGCTAAACCAGACATTTAAATCCCCTAATCCTTGGTGAGAGGCTGCCCGGGGGCAGCAGCCCAACCCTAGAAACAGGGGTGGGCAGGAACATTGTGCTGGCCCCGGCAGGGGGAGAGGAGGGACACTTGGTTCCCAAGTTATGAATGGAGTCACCCTCTTCCTTGTTGTAATGCAGCCCACAGACTGACCCAGTCCCCAGCTTTTGTTCCTCCTGGAACGCGGGTGTGGGGCCCCCCAGCCCACACCACCTAGTGACTCAGGTAGCCACCTCCCAACTTCGACTCCTCCTCATCCTTGCACCTGGGGGCCCAGGAAGCCTGCGCTGGCACCCACTCCTCAAACACACAGGTGATAGCAAAGTTTTATTGTAAAATAAGAAACTGATATAAAAAGGGGATATAAAAAGGAAAGTGTGGGGGTGACAAGTGTAGATGTGCCTTGCAGAGTGCAGAAGAAATTGACCCTGAGCATGTAGAAGGAAAACGGGTCTTGGTGGATACAGATGCTCTGGGAGCTAGAGAATCCTCCAGGGTGTGAGATGGGGTGAGGTTTCCTTTCAGGTGTCAAGGTTCAGGAAGAGGCCGGAGCACATCCGGCAGGGCCAGCACAGGCTCAGCAGCTCCTTGCCGAACCAGCCGCCCAACTCTGGGAACGGTAGACCCAGCTCCCATGTAGTAAAATATGATTCAAGGTCAGACAAACATTCCTTCATCAGCCCTCACAACAAATCCTGGGAGGTAGCTATGATGATCAACATTTCATGGATGTGGGTATTCAAGTTAAGAGAAATTCAATGACCTGCCATTGATTCCCTGGTTAGCGCAGTTGGACAGCTGGGCTTCCAGCCCTGCGTATGGCTGGTTGTAAACTCTAATTCTTATATGCAAGAAAATTTTCTTCCCTCTCCCAACTCTCCTCACCATTAAAACCTTAAAGACTCAGCTGGTACAGCCTAGCTCCCACTATCCTTCCCAAAACATCAGTACAGGCCAACTTCTTGAGTGGTGTCCAGGCAAGGCAAATGGCAGAACTCCTGGACATTTCTGAGACACATCTACCCCAGGAAGGGATTCAAGTGGTAGAGTTCCAAATCCCAGGGAAGGAACAGGGTGAGACAGATGCGGGACAGGAGGCAGAAGGCATCAGTCTGAATCAGGTCCTTCTCTCTTGAACATTGGTTTTTTATGGCAGGAGGTAGACTGCCCCTTCTTAGACTTCAGGTAGCTGTTGGGGGAGACAGAAGAGGGAAGGAGAAAAGATGATGTAAAAGGGGTGAGACCAAGGCCTAAAAGGATCTGAGGCTGGAGCAAGGGAATTTTACTCAATACGGTCACCAGCACCTGTAGATACATATGTTCACTAGACATTTCTATTGGTCTCTTCCTCTTCCCGTACCCCATTTCATAATGAGGAAACTGAGACTTTAAGAAACAAGGTCACTTGACACCTGCTAGTACTTGGCAGGGCTGAGCAACCCTGAGGCAGAAAGTGGTCATATGATAAGACCAGAGGAACACTAAGGGACCTCAAGCAGGACAGGAATTGCTGCCTTTACTGCAAAGGCAGGAGCAGGGAGGGGTACCCCAGGTTACTTGCCTGGAGTGAGGCCTGCTCTCCCCTGGCTCCTTCTCATTTTGGGCATCCTTGAGTTCCAAGGCCTCATTGATCTCTCGGAACATCTCAAAGCGTTCACGCCCACGGATCTGCAGCAGGGTGAAAGGGGATACAGAATTATCAGGCAAAATTGTACAACGATTTTCATGTTCTTTTTAATAATTTTCTTTTTGAAAAGTGGTCCTTTAAATATCTAGACGGGTCCCCACTTATGAGGGCTTGACCCATGATTTTTTGACTTCACAATGATGTGAGAATGATGGGCATTCAGCAGAAAGTTTACACTGAATTTGGATCTTGCCCAGGTTAGCAATATGCAGCATGCTACTCTCTTGATGCTGGGCAGAGCAGCAAGCTGCAGCTCCCAGTCAGGCACAGGACCATGGTGGGAACAGCCTGTACTCTACTGTGCAGTGTGTGGCTAAACTACTGTGATATTTGATAGGTTAGGTGGATTAGATTCACTTTTTTTTTTTGGTTGGTGCTAGGGATAGAACCCAGGACCTTGAGCTTGCGTGAATGCTGGGAAAGTGCTCTACCACACCAGCCCTCATTGCAGTTTTGATTTATGATATTTTCAACTTTGGATGGATCAACTGGGATGCGATCCTGTCTTAGGTGAAGGAGCACTTGTATTAGGGTCCAAGTTGGTGTTCTCAAATTAGGTTCTCATACAAGGAGCCACAGTCCTTGGGGCAACACTGCCCCCTGATGGCAAATGCCTTAATTGCAGGCAAAGCAGCCAAAAAGTTTACAGCATTTTAAATGTTGGACTTCATATTCTCAATCTGATAATATTAACTTTATAGGAGTCAGGGGCATGAACAAAGGACATGATGGGTATATATTGTTTCTCCTCTCATTCAGTCCCATTTAGTTAGTTAGTTTATTTATTTTTTGGGTGCTGGGGATCGAACTCAGGGCCTTGTACTTGCTAGGCAAGCACTCTACCACTGAGCTAATAAATCCCCAGCTGCCCCACCCCATTTAGTTTATACAAGAGACTGTATCTCTCTCAGACTTGGTACCTTAAGGGTGAAATATTCTCCATCCAGTGGTTTCTTCTTTGGCTGGGGAGAGGAGCTGGTGTTGGTAGGCAGTGCTGGGATAGAGACAAAGAAATGCAAGAAGAGTGAATTTGGGGCAGAACTGTCCCTCTTTTCCTCCTCCAGCTTCTCTTGTTCTGCCTACTTACCTCGCTTAATGCTTCCTGGTGTTGGCTCAGGGCATGAACCCCCTTTCTTGCGGAAATTTTCTTCCTCTGTGCGCCGGTCTCTCCCAGGACAGGCACAAACACGCACCTCAAAGCTATTCCGCCCCAGCACGGTCCCACTAGCCGGGAAGAGAAGAGAGAAGTAGGAGGCAGTGAGACCTACCTGTCCCACCTGCTCCCAACTGCCCTTATCCTGCAAGGAGTCTAAACTCCAGCTCCGGGGCACCAGGGAGCAGCTGCAGATAAAAATTAGGCTTCAAAGCCAGAAAAAAACTGAAAGTAGCAGAGGAGAGTCTATTCATGAACATGGTATGAAAACTAAGGATGGAGAGGAGTGTGGTAAAGGGCAGGGTCCAGGGGACAGGGACAGGCAGAGGGCAGTGTGAAGAGAGGCCCATGGCGGCCTACCTGGAATCTTCCAGTGTGATAATGGTGAGGATGGGCCTCCGGTTCATTCCTCCCATGCAGGAGCTGTTGCACATGTAGTTGTAGTGGATGGTGGTACAGTCGGAGCCGACCTGGGGGAGAACACCAGTCCCAGGTGAAGCCACCCTGCTCTGGGGAGACTTGCAGCAACCAGAGAGGCCTCTAGCCTCTGGAAACTTTTTACTTTTCTTTCTTTCTTTTTTTTTTTTTTTTTTGAGGCAGGGTCTTGCTATGTAGTTCAGACTGGTCTTGAACTCACTATGTAGCCCAGGCTGGCCTTGAACTTGCAGTGATCCTCCTGCCTCAGCCTCCCAAGTGCTGGGATTACAGGTGTGCGCCACCACGCCCAGCAACTTCTGTTTCTTCAACTAAGAAATGAAGGGGACAACCCAACTGCTTTGCACTACCACCACCCCCCCGCCCCAGCATGTGAAAGTGTTGAGTAAGAAGCGGCTGGGCCCAGAGGTAGAGTAGGTACAGGATCATGAGGGAAACAGTCTGTACTCCGTGCCTAGCATGTGGGAGGCCCCAAGTTCTATCCCAACACCACCAAAAAACCAAAAAACAAATGAAAGAAAAAGAAAAGAAAAGAAAGGCAGGGAAGCCCTCCACCTCCCCCTGGATGGCCACCAATAATCCAGCCCCTCAACGTCCTCCTTCCAGAGACCCCAGCTGCCAAGTCAGACCTCAGGTGGCTCATAGGGCACCACCACACTATGGCGAAAAGTGGTTCGGTCATCCAAATACTCTGCACGCAGATTTCCTTCCACACGGATAAGATGCTGAGGAGGGGCCAGGCCTAAGAACAATCAGGGACAAATCAGAAGCTTGGGGACCCTGGGCAGCCAGTTCGGTCCCACCTCCCACCCCTGGACACTCACCATCACTATCAGAACAGCGCTCATGGTGGGGGCAGCGCCTCACGACTTCCGTCATGTGCTGTGACTTCTTGTAGATGGCCATGGCACGGATTCGGGAGCCAGGTGGGGGTGGTGAGTCAACCCATATCTGCACAGGGCAGGTCTTTGCCAGCTGGCAGAACAACTTGTTGAGGACAGGGGAGTACTATAGGAGAAGGAAGGAAGGAAAGAGAAGCAAAGGTCAGAGGACCAATGAGATAAGGGAAAAAGGGAATCCAATGAACAAACATGGGATGGGGTACCTAGAGATAACAGAGTTTGGGTCTAATTGCTGGAAGCTTATTTTTCCCTCTCTTTTTTTTTTTTTTTTTCCTAGGATTGTCATACTACATTGCCCAGGCTGGCCTCAAACTCCTGGGCTCAAGGGATCCTTCTGCCTAAGCATAAGTAGCTGGGGGAAAGAAAAAGACCCATGTGTTTTGAGATGCTGAGAGACAAATGGGAAAGATGAAAGCCCAAGGTTAAACGGGAAAATTCAACTTTGGGATAGAATTCAAAGTTCACAGACTAAATGAATAAAACATAAACAGATAAGAAGCCAAGGCTGAAGAGGAATCCCCAAGTTCTGGATGAAAAACCCAGGGGATATGGCTAGGCTTTCAAAGGTCACATGGAAGCCAGCTCCTCAGGGCTACTAACCGTGCATGTGACAGACTTGGCCGTCCCAGATTGAAGGAAGCCCAGTCGGAAATCATAGCTGCCAAGATAGGTTTTATGGGAAGGGACTGAGGATGACAGAGGCCAGGGGGTAGCTGGTGCAGGGGCTGCCAGGGCAGGGGCCGCTGGTGTTGCAGGCTCTGGTAGAGGAGCTGCTGCCACTTGGACATCTTCATCTGGGTTTTCTCCCAGCAAGTTTGCAACATCTTCTGGGAACAGCAGCAGCTCATCCACGGGAGAGGACAGCGAGCTGGACTGTGGATGGGTAAAACATGAGTCCTAAGACTGGAGTCCCAGTCCACCGCCCGTCAAGTACCCGGTCCCTTCCCATTTCTGTCCTTACCAGAAGGTTGTTTTCAGGAAGTCTGAAAAACAAGAGCAGAAAGTCAGTACTACTGATTTTTGCTTCCTACAGGACTCTGCTAGGGAGGTGGGACCGGGTTGGGGACAGTGAACCTACAAGGCGCAGGGCATCAAGTCAGTCCTTCCCATGAAATCTACTCACAGTTTCCATAAGTCTGAAAAAGTCTCCTGACTCAGCGGAGGCTCGATGCTCATATCCGACTGTGACTCCTCCATGGCAGCGGCTAAGAAGGCTGCTGAGAGGGGAAAAATGAGGACTGGCCGTGAGACATAACCAGCCCTAGGACTGAGACAGGCTGAGGCCCAGCTAGGGGAGGGTACACAGTGTGACTTACTGGGGAGCAGGGACAGGTGTCTTGTGCCTTCTCAAGGCTGCCCCTGCCCCACTTCTCATCAGTAGACTTCTACTTACTCCAAGAAAAAGATAACCAGTGGGGGCTACGGCTCAGTGGAAACAAAACACAAAACTCACATAAACAGGGCTGGAGATTTAGCTCAGTGGTTAGACTGTTTGCCTCACAAGCATGAGGGCCTGAGTTTGACCCCCAGAACCAAAAAACAAAAACAAAACAAAACAAAAAGGAACCCCAAAAAACCTCACACAAACTAAAACTCAGCCCCTGGCAAAAAGGAAAAAGATAACCAGAAAGAGGCTTCCAAATTCCCCACCACCAAATCCATAAGCCCTCCAAAATCTGTACCCTCCCTCTGCCCTCCTTCCTGTGGGTAAGAATGCAGTCACTCCCAGCCCACTCGTATCCCCACCTGGTGTCTCTAGTTCTTGGGTCCCCTTCACTGACAGTCTTAAAGAGCAACTGTCTAGGGGTGGGGGTTTTAGCTCAGTAGAAGAGCACTTGTCTAGCCAGTGCAAGGTCCTGAGTTTGATCCCCAGTGCTGCCCCCCCAAAAGAAAGAAAGAACAACAGTTTTACCCTCTCCTTTACCCATTCCCTTTACAAATCCCCAGTGATCAGCCCCTCCATTCCACTTTGATTTCATCTCCTTCTAATTACTCCCTCCCCTGGGGGTGGGAAGGATCTAGCTGGACTGGCTGCCCTTGTCTGTTCATTCAGTGGTGGGTCCCTCTCTGGGACCACTCCATCCTGTTTCTGCTCCCACCATGGCCACGTGGTAGGCTCCTTCCCACAGGGACCTGCTCTTGTACCTCACACTTCCTCAGGGATGTTCCCCCAGACCACTCACAGCCAGCCAGCCAGCCAGCCTCTACCTGGCCATCCTATTTAAATTCTCATAGTGATATTTTTTTCTTGTTTATTTCATCTGTTTACTCTAGTGAAATATAATCTTCATCCATGCAGGGAAGTGTTCTGTCTTGTTCCCCACAGTGCAAGCATAGGGCCTTGCACCTGGCTGGTGAAGTAGTGAATCACTGTGCTCAGGCTATCAGCCTGTTTGGAATGGGCAAAGGGACAGTGACAGAGAAGAAGCCCTCTCTGGGCCAGGGTCTTGTATGATGCTATACAGCTAATATCTCACCTTCTGGGTCAGCTGTCAAATGGTTTCACTATGCCATCTTCCTTGATGCCAAATCTGTCAGGAGCTTTCCTAAGAAATCTGTTCACCATAGTGGAGTACAGTGACACATGCTTATAATTCTAATCCCCGCATTCTAGGAGGCTGAGGCAGGAGGACTGCAAATTTAAACCCTGGCTGGGTGACCCTAGCAAGACCCTGTCTCAAAATAAAAAATAAAAAGAGGTGAGGATGTAGCTCAGTGTGAAGGTCCTGCATTCAACATTCAATTCCCAATGCAGGAAAAAAAAAAATTATGCTTTTCTGTGTCTTTTTTTTTTTTTTGACACAGGCTCTTGCTATGGTAGCTCAGGCTAGCTTTAAACTCACAATCCTCCTGCTTCAGCCTTCTGAGTGCTGGGATTACAGGCATGCACCACAATACCTGACTTTTATTTCTGTCTTTTACTGACAAAACAGGCAACTCCATAAATGGCCAGTTCTTTCCTAATTTTCCTTAACATTTACTCATGCCCTTAGGTTGACAGAGGGCTTTCTTTTTTATGTACCTACAGTTTGCAAAACCCTTTTGCATGGTTTAACTGATTTGTCCTGAGAAACACAACTGCCAACTGACAGGTAAAGAGGTTAAGTGATCTCTTTACAGACACACAGGAGGTCAGTGAATGAGCTTTTATTAGAAATGATCATTCAGACATCTATGAGTGGGTTGGAGATGTAGCTCAGCGGTATGGCGCTTGCCTAGCACGTACAAGGTGCTGAGTTCAATCCCCAGTAATACAAAACAAGGACAAAACTCCTACCAGCAAGATATCTAGGGCAAGATAGCTACCTCCTCACAGACTCCACAAAGCTCCCTTTTATAATCAGTTAAAGCAGATTTTAGTTTATGTAATTCCTCTGAATGAGCGTTTGGCCAAAGGCCAGCAATCCCAGCCCCTCAGTGCTGAGTAGGGGGTGGCTACACGGGAGCATGGAGGAAGGCAAGGCACCAGGGCCTCCCTCCCTAGAGCAATCATCAAAGCAACAGACTTAGCCAGGCGTGGTGGCACTCATCTGTAATCCCATTGCTCTGAAGCCAAAGCAGGAGCATCACAAGTTCAAGCCTAGCCTGGGCAATTTAGCCAGACCCTGCCTCAAAATTAAAAGAAAAAAAAAATCTTTCTTTTTGAGAGAGGGTCTTACTGTGTAGTTTAGAGTGGTCTTGAACTCACTACGTAGCTCAGGTTGGTTTGAACTCATGCTGGGATTATAGACATGTTGCTACCACACCTGACTTCAAAATTTTAAAAATGATAAAAAAGGGCTGGGGATGTAGCTCAGTGTGAGGAATTTGGGTTTAGTCCCCAGGGCCCCCCAAACCAAAAACTACCTATTTTAACAGGACTACTTATTTGGCTTTTTGACCTGTAAGAATTGAGTTTTAATGGGGAGGGTGTGGTTCAGTGTTAAGCACTTGTAAGCCCCTGGTGTGGATATCCAACACTCCAACACTGAGAAAAAAATAGAGGTGTGACTTTGGGGCGTTACTCAACCTCTCTGTACCTTTGTGTCCCTTGCTCTCAAACAGTACCTTACTCATTACTATTAAAATAATGCCTTTTTATTACATAAAGAGCTTAACCTAGCATTCAGGAGGCCGAGACAGAAGGAGGCAAGAGGAACCTGAGTTCAAGCCCAACCTGGGCTATCTACCTAGGAAACTGTCTCAAAAACCCAAAGAGCTGAGAAAATGAGTTCGGGGCAGAGTGCTTTCTTAACATGTGCAGGATCCTGGGTTCTGTCCTCAGCAACAACCCCCCCACCCCAGCAAAACGCTGAGAAGTGCCTAGTATATAATAGCAGATCAACAAATATTAACTGTTCACAAAATCATTTTATTTTATTTGTTCTTTATTATTCTAGAGAAGTGCGTAACACTGAGTGCAGCTTTTGTGGCACTATACCCCCCCCATTCACGCAGGATCAACTCCTTAGGAAACTGCTCAGTAAACACGCGGCGGTGGGAGTTTTGGCCTGAGATGGCCTTTGAAGGGAGACCGCCCCACAGACACGGGTCTCCCTCTCTCTATCAGCTGCTGCACGTGTCAGTGTTTCTCTAAAGAGGATCCAGTCACCACAGCAAACCTCTTCAGAGTAGGAACTTCCCAGAAGTACCAGCATCAGGAGGCCACAAAAGGATCATACCAGGCTGAACTGGAGCTAACAACCGGTTAGGGGGCAGCTTTTCTAAGGGAATGCTGCTCAAGAAGGGGGTAAACCCAGCTGAGACCCTACGGTGGGGCAGGCCCTGCTCTAAGCATGACAATAGCTGCTGCAGGCTCTACTGGCCCTCTGCTTTCTTTCTTTCTTTTTTTTTTTCGGTGCAGGGGATTGAACTCAGGGCCTTGTGCTTATGAGGCAATCACTCTAACCACTGAGCTAGATTCCCCAGCCCTCTGCTTTCAATCCTCACCTTGTCAACCCTCTCAAGGAGCCAGGAAGAGCAGTATTAACAAGTGAGGGAACTGAGGATTAAAATAAACCATTTACCCAGCTTTTTTTTTTTTTTTTTTTAATTACTGGACTTGAACCCAAACCCTCTGCACTGAGCTACATCTCTAGGCCCTTTGTAATTTTTTTTTTTGTGGGGTACTGGGGAATCAAACTCAGGGCTTTGGGCTTGCTAGACAAGTGCTCTACCACTGAGCTAAATCTCCAACCCCCACTCTTTAATTTTTTAAAACAGGGTCTTGCTAACTTGCTAAATTACCCAGGCTGGGCTTAAATTTGTGATACTCCTGCTTCAGCCTCCCAGAGTGCTGGGATTACAAGTGTGCCACCACACCTGTTTTCTTTTTCTTTGGTGCTGGGAATTGAATCTAATGATTCAAATCTAATGATTGACAAGGACAGCAGGACACTTGCACAAAAACACTAATGTCAGCATTGTTCCTGACATGGCTATTCCTTGATCGTGCCAGATCCTACGTGCTCTACCACTGAGTTACACTATCATCCCCACAGGGTCCTTAACGCTCCAAGGGTCAAAACCAGGTATGTGACCTTAGGCTATCCAAAGCTGCACTCCAACTCTGAACAAGCTGTTAGGTTTCACTGAAGCTAATATAAAGTCTTTTGGGGCTGAGGGTATGGCTTACTGGTAGAATGCTTGCCCAGTATGTGTGAGGCCCTGGGTTTGATCCCCAGCAACAACAACAACAACAACAACAACAACAACAACAAAAAGAAAGAAAAGAAAAAAGAAAATCTTTTAGATGAAAGCTATTCAGATGAGGGGAGCGTTTTTTGATTCTAGGAAGTAACAAAGCAGTGTCTGGTAAGACTTAAAGCGCACATCTCACTACTACTCAGCAAAACCACTTCTAGGTGCACTTCCCAGGAAAGGGATTGACGGCAACAACAGGCTTGCACAGAAAAACGTTCGCGTCAGCGTTGTTCCTGATGCAGAGCAACCTCATCAGAATCCACTGGTGGGGAATGAGTAAATAAAATGTGCCTGAGATATATTTCAGAAACACATTGGGTGAAAACTACAATCCGTGGATATGTGCAGACAGTAATGTATATAAATGGTTTACATAAATCAAAAGAGCAAAACTATTTATGATTATGCCACATCCTTAGTTGTTTTTAAAATTGAGACCAGTTTTCACTAAATGGCTAAGTCGCCCAGTCTGGGTTTGAATGTTTTATCCTCCAGCCTCAGCTTCCTGGAGTGCTGGGGATGGAACTCAGGGCCTTGTGCTTGCTAGGCAAGTGCTCTACCACTGAGCTAAATCCCCACCCTCATGCTTTACCTTTATTAACAAGGAAAAATAAAAACAGCAAGTATCCACACTGTTGCTTTGCATGTGTAACTAAAATGCGGAAACAACTAAGACAAAATGTTAAGTGTTAAAAATTATTTGGTGAGAATGAATGTTGTTGTCATTTGATATTGTTCATGTAATTCTACCTGCTGCTCAGATTTAAGACTTGCCTTTTTTTTGTACTGTTCTGTACATCTTGTTTGTAGAGCCTTAATGTCTTTTTTTGGTACAGTATCCCTTGTTTATACAGTACTGTAATTTTTGCTGTTTGTATTATAGTTTCATGTTCTGTTGTACATTACAGTACTGCATGCAAGAGTTGTGAAAATAAAAACAAAGTCACCAAGTTGGGAGTTTCCTTTTTTTTTTTTTCCCTGAGACAGGGTCCTTACTATGTAGTTCAGGTTGGCCTTAAACTCGCAGGGATCCACCTGCCTTAGTGTCCCAAGTGCTGCAGTTACAGGTGTGTGCCACTACACCTGGATTCTTTGATAATTTCTTTGCCAGTCTGTATACTGTAAACTACATACTACATATACAATCCTCATTCAGCAACCAATTCAATTACCATCACAGGATCTGACTGTTAAATGAGGAATGTGTGTATTTGTCTGTATTAAAAACAAAAACAAAAAAATAAAGAAGAAAATAAAGCAACTTTGGGGGAACAGTGCTGGGGATTGAATCCAGGACCTTGCACATGCTCAGCAAGCACTTAACCACTGAGCTACATCTTCAGTCCCCTCCCTCACTTTAAATTTTGAAAGGTAGTGCTTTCTTGTAATCCCACACTGGGGAGGCTGAAGCAGGAGGATCTCTGGGAGCTCAATGCCAGCCTGGGTTACATAGAGAGTTTAACACCAAGCAGAACTACATAGCAACATCCTGTCTCAAAAAACAAAACAAAAACCAACCAAACAAATAAAAACTAAACAAACAAAAAATAAATTTTGATAGGTCTCCCTAAATTGGCCAGGCTGTCCTTGATCTTCCTTCCTCAGCCTCCTGGAGTGGCTGAGATTATGAGTGTAAGCCAAAATGCCTGGCATAAATGAAAATATATGAAAAAACTCAAATACATAAAAAAGTAAACCAAATAATGTAGTCATTACACAGCTCTATGAATAACACATCACCTTCATTATCTCATCTACATTTCTAACCGCTCCCCCACATTTTTTGTGGCAAAATTTACATGTGTTGAAATGTATCAATGTGAATTACTTGACATATTTTGAAATAGTCCCATAACCCACCATATACTATGACAAAGACACTCTATCTGCCAGGTATGGTGGTGCACGCCTGTAATCCCAGCATTTGGGAGGTTGAGGCAGGAGGACTGCCTCAAATTCGAGGCCAGCCTGAGCGACATAGTGCGTTTAAGGACAGCACGAACTACACAGAGAGACCCTGTTTAAAAAAAAAAAAAAAAAAAAAAAAAGACAAACATTTTGTGTTTTCTTCTCAAAGTTTCAGGTTTTTTTTTTCCTTTTTTGTTTTTGAGACAGGGTCTCACTATGTAGTGCAGGCTGAACTTGAGCTTACTATGTAGCCCAGGCTAGCCTCAAACTCGCGGCAATCCTCCTGCCTCTGCCTCCCAAGTGATGGGATTACAGGCGTGTGCCACCGTGCCCAACAAAGTTTCACAGTTTTATATTATCCATCTCAAATTAATTCCTGCATATTATGTGAGTTAGGAGTCAACGTTAATTTTTCCTTCCTCAGCTATTCCATTACTTTTTGTTGAAAGATTTCCCTTTCCCCAGTGAATCGTGTTAGTGTTTTTGTAGAAAATCATTTAGTCATCACATATCTTGTTCTGTACTCCAGTCTGTTCATTTCCCTACCCCCTTTACTGGGGAGTGAAACCAGAGCCTTTACCTATGCTAAATCCCTAGCCCTTTGACAAATTTTTTTTTTTGAGATAGGGTCTACTGTTGTCCAGGCTGGGCTCCAAATTGCGATCCTCCTGTCTCAGCCTCCCAGAGAGCTGGGATTATAGGCATGTGCCACTGTGCCCAGCCTGTTCATTGCTCTAGCTTTATAGTAATCCTGAAGACAGTGTTATTTCATTTTGGAACTAGCTTGTCAGTTTACATACTAGCCTGTAAAGATTTTTGACTGAGATTGAATTAAAACACCTTGGAGAATGTATTCACAACTAATATCACTGAGCCTTTCAATCCATGAATATAGTCTCTCCGTTATTCAAATCTTCCTTAAATTCTCTCAGAGGTACTTATAAATTTCAGTGTAGAGCTCTTGTACATTTTGTTAAATTGATCCCTGAACTTGCTGTATTTTAATACTACATTATATATATATATATATATTTTGTGCTGGGGATCGAACTTAGGGCCTTGTGCTTGCTAGGTAAGCACTCTAACCACTAAGCTACATCCCCAGCCCTACATGCTATATATTTATTAAATGGCATTAAAATTTTTTATTGGTATGTACTTGTAGTGCATAATGATTATAATGATTACATTGATCGTGGGGGTATGGTTTTTTTTTTTCTTTTTCTTTTGGAGACAGATCTTGCTCCGTAGTTCAGGCTGGCCTTGAATTCACTATGTAGCCCAGGCTGGCCTCGGACTCACCGCAATCCTCTTGTCTCAGCCTCATGAGTGTTGAAATGGCATTATTTTTAAAGGAGGAGGTTTATTTTGGCTTATGAAAGTATTTTTTTTCTATTTGGGAATAGTATTTTAAAAACTCATTTTCTAATGTCAGACTCAATGTTGCTAGTACTGTATATAAAAATGCAATTTAATTTCTTTTCATTTTAGTGGTACATTTTAGATATACATAGTAACATGCATCATAGGGAATTTGTACCCGTGCATGATATTATCTTGCTTCTACTTTTTTTTCCCCATTCCCCTCCCTTCCCTTCCCTTCAACCCCTCTTCCCCTCCTTATTTACAACAGCTTTTTTTTGGGGGGAAGGGTTGCTGGGAATCAAAGTCAGGACCTTGCGGTTGCTAGGCAAGTGCTCTACCATTTGAGCTAAATCCTGAGCCCCCAAAAGCTTTCTTAAAAATGCAATTTATTATCTTTGTAACCTGCAGCTCTGCTCTATTCACTTATTAGCTTTCACAGCTCTTGAAAAACTTTCAAATACACGATCATATAAACTGCAAATAAAAGATCTTTGTTTTGAGAAAAGTCTTGCCATGCTTGATTTGCTAAAATTTGTTAGATCTTTTTCACTTGGGAAAAAAAAAGTTGTGTTGTTGCTTCCATGTACTATGTAGTGCTGTGTCTGTAATGAACATGTACGACCTTTTCCCTCAAAACTATAGTATAACAACTATTTAGATAGGTGTGGGGGTGCACACCTGGAATCCCAGCACTCAGGAAGCTGAGGCAGGAGGATTGAGACGAGGTTGAGCACAGCATGGGCTCCGCAGTGAGTTCAAGTCCAGCCTGAACTACATAGTGAGACCCTGCCTCAAAAAAACACCCCCAAAACCAACAAAACAAAAAACTACTTACATAGCATTTATTTGTATCAAGTATTTATAACCCCGTGGAAATCTAGGGATGACTGTTCTAAATTATTCAGAGAAACTGTAGACCTCTGCAGACACAGGGATGGCTCTGAAACCTGTAGTGACCGGGAGGGGCCAGGCACATGCGTTTCTATCTTATATTTCTCTTTTTTGCTTTGGAAACATGTTTTCACATTCAGAAGCGATTGGGATTCTGACACCTTGTGCAGACAGAGATCACCACAAGCTGTTACTGAGAGACTTTATCTGCATAACAAAGTAGTGCTTGCTCACTGTGCACCTTCTCCCCTCAATTTTCCATAACCCGTGCTCCCTCATTCCCCACTAAAAGCCCAAACCCCTATCTCTGTTTTGTTCTATATAAAATCGAAGTATTTGGCCCTCCTGAGTCTCGTACCGTGTATGTGTAGCTCCTGCTTAGCAGAACGTTATTTTTTCCCTAATTAAACTGTCTATTGTCAATGTATTTCGTAGTCTAAAATTATCGAAACTTCAGAAGGACAAGAAGAAATTTAAAACTTCTCCATAGCGCTGTGTGTAAAGGCTACCTCTTGTTTGGGGAAAAACAAAAACAAAAACAAAAACAAACCATGTGAGTACATAAACAGGGCGCACCGTGCCTGGCATACAGCAGGTGGTGGTACTAACTGCTCAATGAAATGACCAGCCCTAAATGTTGAAGATGCAGGACAAATGGATGATGCAGGACCACTGGATGACCTGGAAAATGGGCGGGTTCCCCAGCCTCCCACGGGACGAACTAGCCGGGAGCAGAGAGCTGCATTTAGGACTTCGGGCTGCCTTTTCCCACAAAGCCCGCCCCTTCCGCTTTCAGGACGTTCGCTCTACGTCCAGAATCGGAATAACCTAGCCCCAAACCGGATACTAGATAAACTGTTTTTCCGATATCAACAGACGAGTTACCATTGCACTCTTTGAAAATCTGGTTTCTCAGTGTACCTATTATCTAAAATACCCAGGGCTTGCATTCTGCACAAGTCCCCCCACCCCGTATCTCGAGCAATAGTAGCGTCCGCCGAGGGTGCAGCCGACCTAGGGGGTGGAGCACACCATTCAAAGAAAGGGAGGGCTTGAGGTTTGGATCAAAACAAACACCCTTCATTTGCAAAAGCCATAACCAAGTAGTCCAGAAAGACAGAGTCGGGGCGGGGAGCAGTAGCCTCCCTCCGAAAACAACAGGAACCAGCCTAAAGCATTTTTTCTCTTTCTACACCCCTCTCGTGGGGTGAACAGTGAGCTGTTCCGACAAAAAGAAACCGGAAACGCTACTGCAAGCCCCAGAAATGTAAATGTGGAGCCAAACAATAACAGGGCTCCCTGACTTTCTCTGACTCGGACTGGCCTACCCGGTCTCGCAAGCAAACCGTTCATTTAGCATTTCCCACTTCCATGGCTGACAATCTTTAATTGGATTTTCTCCACGTAGCGAAGCCGGGACCCGCTGGAAATATCACTCCAAGAAGGACAAAGGTCCGGAAGTTGTGGGACCTTAGTGGCTTGGGCTTTCCTGATCACCCCAGTTAATTTCGGAATGGAGCTCAGGGTTTCAGTAGGATGCCATGAACTCTGAAGTCTCGAGGCATGAGTTCCTGAAGTCTCAGACCCAAGTGCTTTGTGCATCTTATTTCAGGGTCCCCCAACAGTCCGCACTAAGTAGATAGGTGTGGTTGAGGGGATATCCTTTGAGCCAGCTCAGAGTTCCCTGAAGTCCCAACTCCCTGTACAGGTATCTAGCTTTGAGTCTGGTTGGTTCCAACATTCCCATCATCTATCTCCAGGCCTCCCTTTCTATGCTGATCCCGCTATCTGACCTTCCATTCCCTCTACTCACCCAAACTAGCCAAATCCCCACTGCCCCACCCCTAGACCCTGCGTTTCTTGCAGCAAATACTCGGAGCCCGAGAGTCCGTGACTCAGAGAGGACTCATCGCACTTAGTCAAGAGCTTACCCGGTTCTCAGGGGAGCGTGTCACGGTGCTGGGAAGCACGCTCCGAGCCCGGATGCCAGGTATCCCCGGAGCCCAGCAGCTACCTGCGGTCAGGATGGTGGCTCCAGACTTTTGAGCAGCTCAAAACTTTTAGCGCCAGTCTGAGCACATGGGAGGGGAAAGTCCCAATCCCAGCAGCCCTCGCGAGACTCCTGGCACAAAGCTGGCCAGTCGCCATGACGAGTAAGGGCAAGTAATTTGCCTGGCGGCGAGAGAGGGAAAGGAAATGGAGAGTTGCGGAAGTGGGTGTGGAGAGATTCAGGATTCTCGCTATTACTGGTGCTACAGCTACTAATATTTTGGGGGTGGTAAAGTACCACAAGCCGGAGCTGTGAGGGCAGAATTGGCGGAAACCATTTGGGAAGAGTCTTGCTGCCGTGTGAAGTATAAAGGGCGGAAGGAAGAAAGCCTTTGCATTTGCCGTTCACTCTGCTTGGAACATTGTTCTTTCGGTTCCAGCTGGACAGTTTTTTCCTTATCAGACAAAATGTCACCTTTTAGGAGGGCTTTCCTTAATATCTCAGTCTGAGGCGTTCCCGTAGATATTTTATATCATATCATCTTGTTTAATTTCCTTTATAGTCCTTATCACCTTCTGTACAGGTTTATCTGTTCATTACCTTCCATGCACAGCAACAAAGACCATATGAGGGTTGGGAATTTGTTAACTATATTATTCATTGTTATAGTCTCCAACGCCTAGATCGGAAAGTAAAAGCTTGATATTAGGTATTTATTGAATGAATGAAGACAAGTCTGAGGAATTTGGCGAAAGAGATGAAATACAAGTGCAAAACCTGTTAAAATCAGGCGCCCTCTCCAGGCGAGGGAGGGTGGATGCTTTAAAGATTACCACGGGAGACGGTCTAGTGCTTTGGCCCAGGTAGGACGTTCAGACTACACCTCCCGGTTGGGGATTTAGCTCGGTGGTTAGAGTGCTTGCATAGCAAGCGCAAGGTCCTGAGTTCAATCCCCAGCACCAAAAAAAAAAAAAAAAAAAGAAAAGAAAAAGAAAAAAGACATTGTAGACTACACCTCCCAGCAGCCACTCGGAGCCCCCCCCAGGGTGAACCTAACCTGTTACTTCCGGTTCCACCCCTCTTTGGGTTGCCCGCGAAATCTGATCGGGGTGCGGAGGTCCAATCGGAAGGAGGGGTCCAAATCCCGCGAGACCAAGTGGCGCCCAGCGACCCACGGAACGCGGTGCTTTCGGTTTGGTATTCCCGTGTGCCTAGCTTTGTTGGGGGTCTTCTGCCTCTCCCCGGAAGAGGAAGGAAGGCACCGCTGGGCTTTTCCAGTTTTGCGTCCAGATCCCTGAGAACTTCGGATCTGTCCGGCCACTCCGTCTGCCGGGCAGCCGGTACCAGCGGAAAGAGGGTTGCCCGGCTGGGGCCAGTGTCTGGCGGGCCTCCTCTGCACTATGAAGATGTCGGAGGAGCGACTCTTATCGCCGGACAGGCTTCCTTCTTACCAGGACCCAGCCCCAGCCGGTCTCTCTCCCCAGGATTCCCTGATGGATAAAAATACAGATCCTGAGTTGATCCCACTGCCACCCGATGGGGAGGATCCGCCCCCAGCCTCCCCAGAGCCCGTCGCTGGCCCAGCTGTGCCCCAGGAGGTGGGGGAGAGCGGCCCAGCTTCTCCCTCCGCCCCGCTGGAAGCAGAGTTCGATACTCCTAGGGACTCGAGTCCTCGAATCGAGGAGCAAGAACTTTCTGAAAATGCAAGCCTGCCTGCAGAGGAAAGGAACAGGCCAGAGTTGGGGGCTGGAGAAGCCGTGGAAAATATGTCTGAGGAGCCTGCTCCAGAGGATGAAGGAGACAAGTAAGTGGCAGTTGATCTAAAATCTGAGGAGAGTGGAAACAGGAGAGACCTTATCCACCAGTTCAGCCCCACTACTCCAGGTCCATTTTCCCTTTTCTCTGGCGACCCAGATTTGTTGTTCCTCATCTTCCTTCCAGCATTTGGGGCTACAGCTTCTCCCAGCTACCTCGATTTCTTAGTGGTTCCTGGTCTGAATTCAGTGCCCGACCTGAAAACTTCTTGAAAGGCTGTAAGTGGTAAGTAGAGACAGTGGAGCGGGGAGTTGACCGCCGCCAGGATTTTCACCTTAAAACACGACACTTATTTGGGAGAAGGATCCATGAGAAGTGGGTGAAGAGTAGGAAACCCATCTGATGACTGAGTTTAAGTTTCATCTAGGACAGTGGTGGCGAACCTATGGCCTGCGTGTCATAGTGGGCTGTTTGTATCATTGAAAGTGCTAAAAGGTTTGACATCATTGTCCTAGGACTCTGTGTCTCATATTAAGGATTCAGCCTCACTTACTCTAGAGGTAAACTCAGCCCTGGCTCTACACTTGGAAAGCCTCTTCAGTTTTCTAACTCTTTGCTATATTTCTAGGGCTCCCGATGGTTCCTGCATCTTGACCAATAGCGCTGATAACATCCTTCGGATTTATAACCTGCCCCCAGAGCTGTACAGTGATGGGGAGCAAGTGGAATACGCAGAAATGGTGAGAGTAGGGGCTAACTTTGCCTGTTCATCGGACACTAAATGTTTGATTCCTTCATGTAGATGAAGATAAAGTTCACAGGTTTCCTGTTCACAAAGGAGAATTTCCTTCACTCTGATTTTCCGCGTGTGACTTTGTTTGTTTGTTTGGGTGCTGGGGACCAAACTCAGGGCCTTGCACTTGCTAGGCAAGCACTGCCACTTGTGCTAAATCCCCAACCCCGCTCCTCTTCCCCCCCCTCTTTTTTTTGAGGCAAAGTCTCACCATAGTCCAGGCTGGCCTCAAATTTGTGGCAATCCTCCTGCCTCAGCCTCCCAGGTGCTGGGATTACAGACATGCGACACCACGCCTGGCTCTACATGTATAGTGTTAGCCTTGAACTCTTAAGTCATTTAGAGATGTTCATCCCCTTTTTAGTCAGGAATACCTATTTTCTGTAGAAAAGTAGTGGCTTTCAGCTGGGCACAGTTGCGCAACTCTGAGAAGGGATTCAGTCTCTAGAGAGGCTGTGTTGCTAGCCCAGGAAGAGATCAAAGTTTCAGATTTGAAGCAGGGTTTTTACTCAGTCATATTGCTTCTGGCATTTGGAGCATGTTGCTTTCACTATCATAAGTCAAAAAATTGCAACTTGGACCCTTGGGAGTTGAGGACCAGTCTGCATTGCTGGATTTTTGGGAACTGGGGTGGAACCCAGCGGCAGTGTACCACCGAGCTACATTCCCAGCCCTTCTTAACATTTTTTTTTAATTCTGAGAAAGGGTCACTAATCTGCCCAGGCTGGCCTTGAATTTGTGCCGCCACAGCTAGCTGCATTGCTGTTTTTTGCTTAATGTTCACCAGAGAGGATCTTTGCCCTTCTTTTTTTTTAAAGACAGAGTCTTGCTATGCTGCCCAGTTTGGCCTCTAACCAGTCACACCACACCACACACACACACACACACACACACACACACACACACACACCCTGTTGCCACCCTTTTTTTGTTTCGCTGGTACTGAGGGTTGAACCGGGGGTCTTCTCACTGAGGTGCATCCCCAGTTCTTGGATTTTGGGTGCTAGAGATCGAACTCAGGGCCTTGTGCTTGCTAGGCAAGTGCTCTACCACTGGACTGAATCCCCAACCTCTCCTTCTTAATTTTTAATTTTAAGACAGGGTCTTGCTAAGTTACTCAGACTGGTGGGCCTGACCTTGCAGTCCTCCTGCTTCAGCCTCCCAGAGCGTTGAGATGATAGGCATGCACCACCATGCCCACCGTTTGTTTTTGTTTTTTTTTTTGAAGCAGGCTTTTGGTATACAGTTCAAGATGCCCTCAAACTCTCTATGTGTAGTCCAGGCTGACTTTGAACTTGCAGTGCTCCTCCTGCCTCAGCCTCCCACGTGTTAGGATTACAGGAATGCACTACCCTGCCTGGTTCAGTTTAACGCATTTTTATAGAGTATATTCTGTATACCAAGCCATTTGAGGTGCTGAGATTTAGGCAGGCACAAAACATACAAAAGTCCTTGTTTTTGTGAAGCTTATAACAACGTGCTGACATGATCGTATACATCTGTTTTCCTAGCTACTCGGGAAGCTGAGGCAAGAGGATTGCAAATTCAAGCCTATCCTGGGCCATTTAGGAAGACCCTGTCTCAAAATAAAAAATCAAAAGGTCTGGAGCTATAGCTCAGTGAAAGAGGGAGGGCAATACAAAGGAGTAGCTAGACTAATGTCAAGAAGTGCAGGGATAAGGGTTGGGTATTTAGCTCAGTGGTAGAGTGGTTGCCTACCAAGCACAAGGCCCTGAGTTTGATCCCCAGCCTCTCCCCTAAAAAAAGTTTCTGAAGAAGTGCAGGGGAGCTTGTGTTTGGGGAAGTAAAAAATTTGGAAATGAGTGGGGAGCAGGGCGATACCCCCCCACCTCCTGTCTTTGTAGTGTGTACTGGTGAGAGAGCCACAGGGACAGCCAGGGCCTGGCAAATCCAAAAAGGCAAATGGAGCCTTCTGAGGAGAAAATGAGAACTAAGGGGGGTTTTTAGATCCTAGAGTAGGACTTTCAGAGGCTCCAGGTTAAGGGTTGGGGGACTGGGGCAGGTTGGCGCATGTGCAGAGTAGTGTGCATGTTGAGGTGATATCACATGACCCAGAAGATGGGCCTCTGTAGTACCTGCGGCTGGTGAGGGCAGAGGGTCTTTGGCTTCCCAAAGAAAGGTGCCGGTTCTGGCTGGCCTGGTCCTGAAGGCTCACCTACATCCCCCTCCTGGACGGTGGCTGCAGGTGGTGGAGTTCTGTGGGCGGGTGTAAAACACTGGAGCCTTGCTTCTTGAACAGATGGGCAGAGTCTCAAGGCAGGGGTTTGGTGCAGCCTTCCTGAAGGAGGTCGGGAGCAGAGCATGGTTATGAGCCTGGAAATGTGAGAGATGCCGTATTTATTTTGCATAGTTGTTTTAGAGAAGGCCTTGTTAGCAAGCGAAGGTTGCCAGGCATGGTGGCATCTGTGCTGCTTGGAGGCTGAGGCGAGATTGTGGATTAGAGGCCAGTCTAGGCAATTTAGTAAGACCCTGTGCAGGGGCTGGGGATTTAGCTCAGTGGTAGAGTGCCTGCCTAGCAAGCACAAGCCCCCGAGTTCGATTCCTAGAACCACCCCCTCCCAAAAGTAAGATCCCATTGCAAAATGAAATTTTAAAAAAGACTGAGGGTGTGTCGCAGTGGTAGAGTGCTTGTCTGTAATGTGTGAAGCCTTGGGTTTAGTCCCTAGTACCACAAAAAAGAAGAGGGAAAAAATTCATTACTTCCACACTACCAAACTCATCCCTTTAAATTAAAATTTTTGTTTCGTTTTGATTTGGTTTGGTTTTTTAAGACAGAGTCTTGCTCTGTAGCCCAGGCTGGCTTTGAACTCTGCCTCAGCCTCCTGAGTGCTGGGATTATAGGTGTGCACCACTGTACACTTTAAATTTTTCTACATTCTGCCCAAGTACTGAAGCTTTTTATGTCATTATAATAATCCTATAGTAGTTTTGTGTCCTGCTTTTTTCCTTTGAACAATCATATTCTAAATGTCTGATCTTCACAGTTATTGTGTTTAATGGTGTGTGATATTGCACTGAGTGCTTTTGATAGTTTTTTAACCTCCTTTTCCGTTTTGGATGTATGAGTTGTTTCTAGGATTATAATATCATAAATTAATCTTCAGTAAATATCTTTGTGTATTTTGAGGGAAGATCTCTTTCCCTCTTTCTCTTTCTTTTTTGAAAGAAAAAGGGGGATTGAATCCAGAGCCTTGTACATAGGGAGATTTTTCCAAAGAGGAATTTTGCAAGTTAAAAAATATCATAGGTCAGACAGCATATACGCGCACGTATGTGTATAATTTTTATGTCTTCTAATGTGGTCAATTTGCTTTCAGAGACTTTTGGTATCTTTTCCCCCTGCAGTTAATAGTGTATGGATGGACCAGTTCTATTTCAACCTCACTATATTAGTCAGTTTTTCCTGGATGGAACAAAATCGCCAACACATGGCAATTTGGAGGAGCAGCTTATCTGGCTTACAGTTCTCAGAGGTTTTAGTCCATGGTCCTCTGACTCCAAGGCAGGAACATCATGGTGGAAAGGCGAGGTGGAACAAAGCCGCTCCCTCCATGGTGGGCAGGAAGCGTAGCTCAGGGGAAGGAGGCCAGCAGGAGACACACTCCCAAAGCTCCCCCAGGGCCACCTCCTACCAGTACAGTCACTGTGAGCACTAGTGGACCCCTCCCGTCATGAGTACAGAGCCCCATAATCCAGTCACATCTCTGGGAGTCTCTTATTCCAGTCAGGTTGACAAATGAGATTATTTGGCACAGTCACTCATTAGGGTTCTCGTTTTCACTGTTTGTAAGCTTAGCGTTTGGAAATTAAAAAATTCATACGCATGAGGAAATCGTGGGAGGATATTTTTGGGTACAGTTGGCCCTCTGTATCTGTAGGTTCTGCATTTGTGGATTTAACCAGCTACAGATCCAAAATATTTGGCAAGCAAGAATTGTGTCTGTACTGAACGTGTATAGATTTTTTTTTCTTGTCGTTACTCACTCAACAACACAGTGTAACAGTTGCTTACGTAGTGCTTACATTGTATTAGGTATTATAAGTAAGCTAGAAGTTATTTAACATGTATGGGAGGATACGTGTAGGTTCTATGCAAATACTAAGCCTTTTTATTTTATTTTTGTTTATTTTGCAGTACTGAGATTTGAGTCCACAGCATTTGCACTGAGCTATATCCCCAACCCATTTTAGATTTTTTAAAATTTTGATTGTTTGCTTCCTTGTTTTTTGAGACAGGTTATTTTATGTATTCCAGGCTGGCCTTGAACTTGTGGTGGTCCTCCTGCCTCAACCTCCCTTGTGCTGGGATTACAGATGTGAGCCAGCAGACTACCATATTTAATTTTTATTTTGAGACAGGGTTTCACTAAATTGTTAAATTGCTCAAGCTAGGCTTGAGCTTGGCATCCTTCTACCTCAGCCTCCTAGAGTGCTGGGATTGCAGGCATGTGCCACCTCGCCTGTCTTTTTTGCCTTTTTATATAAATGACTTGAGTATCCATGGATTTTGATAGGGAGTGGGGGTTCTGGAACCAGTGTCCCTCAGATGCTGGGAGATGACCGTATTTTCATGTGCTTGTGTTAGGTTTTCTGCCCAATATAGTTTTCCAGTTCCTCTCATCCCTTCTCTGTCATTTCACAAAGCTTTCTGAAACTTGTATTCCTAACTCCTAGCCTCTTCCCTAACTCCTCAACCAACCCTGTAGCTCTTTTTCTTTTGTGATGCTGGAGTCCTTGCACATGCTAGGCAGGCTGTCTCCCACTGGACTACATCCCCAGCCCTAGCCTTTGGCTCTTATGGAGCCCTTCACTGCCCCTCTCCAGGAGGGACTCAGCTTCCTCTGTGCCCTCTCTCTCTTAGGTTAGGGATGAGGGCACCCTCATTCTCAAGTGCTAGAGCCTCATTTTTGCAAAATCTTCCTCTGAGTCTGTGTTATCTGATTTTCTGTCACTCACCAAGGATGTTGGCACCTCATGGCTTTCCTATGTTCCCCAAGTCCTTCACCATCTTTGTGGCTTCAGGTGTAGAGGGCAGAGGCCAGGGTCTTATCCTTTAATCTTTCTTCTCCAAACCCCCCACATCCCATTAATTGCCAGATCTCATTAAATCTATCTAATCTTTCTAATCCACCCACTTCTCCCCATATCAGTGCCTGTACTTTAAATCGGGATTTTATTATTTTAAGCCTTGTGTTCCTGAAATGGTCTCTTGTCTCCCTTTGTTCATGAAAATATACACTGATTGCTGGTTACTCACTAGATATTGGGGACATCATGGTAAGTGAAACAGGATGACACCCCCCTTCTCAGATGAGGATGCTGCAGTGTGAGCAGCACAGGGGGCTTAGCACATAGTGGGGCTGCCCAGGGGAAAAAGCATCTCAGAGTCCTGGGAAATGGTGAGGATTTAGTCTAAGGAGTTACTGGGAAGGTGAAGGAAGAATATTCCAACTTGGAGACCAGAAGATGTGAAAGCTGCAGACTGAGAGTATGCTGAGTTGATATCTTTTGGGGCCTTGAGAGTCAGAATGGTGGGATGTCCTTGGCAGGAGTGAGTAGGGAGAGATGAGTCCGAGTGGGGTTTGGAGACAGACGTCTTTGTAAAGATGGGCCACATGGAGTCATTTAGATGCTTTCAACAGGACAATGACTGTACAGAATTCATACTTCATGAGATCTTGGGGGCCTCGATGTGACTGCAAGTGTGGACAGTGGAAGAGCCGGTTGGAGTATGCGGTGTGTGGAGAGCCAAAGAACACATAGAGTGCCGTGGAAATGCCAGCAAGAAGGCAGTGGGTCATACTGGGTTCTCAGGAGAGGGAGCAAAGCAGGCAGGACAGATGGAGGGAAATCTAGAGGAGGAACCAGCAGCTGTAATACTGGGTTGGGCCAGGAAATGGGTGAAGAATAGCAGGGGTCAAGGCTGGTGTGCATGTTACAGGTTTGAAAATGGTGTGGAGCTGAGAAGGACCAGCAAGTGTGAAGAGGGAGGGTAGTGGGCCTTTTAGGAACAAACTGAGTGCCTGTGGGATGCCCCAGTGGAGCTGTCCTCAGGCAATTAGTTGGCTGTATGGGTTTAGGGTGATGGGGTAAAAATTGAAGGCATGGCTGGGTGACATCACTGTGTCGGTAACCAAGTAACTGACAAAGGATTGTTGTGTAATCCTATTTAAAGATTTTCTACGAATCAATAAGAAAAACACAACAACCTGGTTAAAAAAAAAAGCGGGCAAAAATTACGGAAAGTTATAGTAATGATGGAAGTGCAAATTTATACCATAACAAAATACCATTTTACAGCTGCCTTCAGACTGAGAAAAATTTAAGTCTAACAAGGCCAAGAGGATATAAGGCACCTTCCTTCCCATCCACTCATCCTCCCTTTGTTCCTTCTGTTCTTTTTTGTGGTACCAGGGATTGAACCCAGGGGCATTCTGCCACTAACCTACATTCCCACCCCATCCTTTGGTTTTTTTTTTAATACTGGAGATCGAACCTAGGGCCTCCACACTGAATTATATCCCCAGCCTATTTTTTATTTTGAAGTAGGGACTCAATAAATTGTGTAGGCTGGGCTTGAATTTGGGACAGGGTCTTCCTAAATTATTCAGCTGGCCTTAAACTTGCCATCCTGACTCAGCCTCCTGAGGAGCTGGGATTACAGGCGTATACTACCACACCTGGCTACCAGGCACTCTTATACTCTGATGTGAGGAGAGTAAATTAAGATGAGCACTTTGGAAACAATTTTGACATTATTTTGAAGTTGGTGTTATGCATAATGTAGAAACCAGTGATTTTACTCTTCAGCAGACACTAGAGAAACCCTTCCCCATGTTTCGAAACATCAGAGTGTATGAGCCGAAAGACATCAATGCCTGTCAGCCAGAGAGGGGAGATCCGTGTGGTGCGTTGTGGAGCAGAGCACTGGGCAGCAGTGCCAGTGTGCAAACTAGAGCAGTGTGTCACTGGCTAGATCTCACCACAATCACAGAGGCATACGTACAATGTGATACCACTAATAAACTGAAAAGTCATGCAGTGCAATGCTAGGTAGTGGTTTTTTTTTTTCCCTTCCCCTATGACTATATTCCTAAAGAAACAAATGAGCCATGCATGGTAGTGCACCCTGTAATCCCAGCACTTGGGAGGCTGAGACGAGAGGATCGCTGCAAGTTCAAGGTTAGTCTGGACTACATAGTGAGTTCAAGGCCAGCCTGAATTACATGGCAAGACCCTGTCTCAGGAAAAAGAAAAAAGAATTGTGAAAATGGTAAATTAGAACAGTATTTACCTCTGAGGGAAGATTTCTCTTAGGAAGAGGATTTCTCTTAACATCTTTTCCCTTAAGCTGAAGAGGTCACTTTTTGCTTATTTGTTTTGGTGATACCGGAGATTGAACCCAGTGCCTTTGCACTGAGCTACGTCCCTAGCCTTTTTTTTACTATTTGAGACAGGGTCTCACTAAATTGCTGGGCTTGAACTTGTGATCCTCCTCCCTAAGCCTCCCAGGGTGCTGGGATTACTGGCACACACCACCATGCCTGGAAGTTTTAGTTTAGTTTTTTTTTTTTTTCTTTAAGGTTTTTGCATGTTTGAACTATTTGTTTTTGCAGTCCTGCAGGGCAAACTGAGGGCCCTGTGCATGCCAGGCAAGTACTCTACCACTGAGCTGTACCCTCAGCCCTAATCTTCAAAGGATAAAATGGAACCTAGTAGGTGCTCAGTTTATATTATTGTTTTTTTTTTTTTTGTCTCTGGGCTAGGTTATTAGTTTCTCTGTGTTTAAAAAACTATGAATTTGGCTGTTAGTGGCTTAAATCTGGTATTTGAGGCTAAATTGAACACTGAAGTAAAGATTCGCTTCTTCATTTATACCTCGTCTTCTGTCTGGTTAGTGCTAACACATGATCTTCCTCGCTTCTGCAAAATAGTAGGGGAATAGACTACTGATTCCTTTTCCCTGCCGGTGACCCTGTCATTCCTGCATCTTTCTCCAGGTCCCTGTCCTTCGGATGGTGGAGGGTGATACCATCTACGATTACTGTTGGTATTCTCTGATGTCCTCATCTCAACCAGATACCTCCTAGTAAGTGATGTCCTTTGCCTCCCTCTCCCTCCCCCACCAGATTAAAGAGAATCCTCCCCTGAGTGTCAGGGCTACCAGGGATGTTGGGAGAAGAATGTTTATGTATCCCCCTCTGATGGGGGCCGAAAGGGCCGGTCAGTTGGCTTCCTCCCCTTCCTTTGACAGTGCCAAGGCCTCAGTGTCCATGTCTCTCTCAGCGTGGCCAGCAGCAGCCGGGAGAACCCAATTCACATCTGGGACGCGTTCACTGGAGAGCTCCGGGCCTCCTTTCGCGCCTACAATCACCTGGTACAAACCTCCCTCCCAGCCCCTCTCTCCTCCTGGCTCAGCTGTCTTTCCTTGGACAGCTGAAGCGTTGCAAGGATCTGTTTTTAGCCCTTTTCTGTCTCCAGGACGAGCTGACAGCAGCCCATTCACTCTGCTTTTCCCCGGATGGCTCCCAGCTCTTCTGTGGCTTCAACCGGACTGTGCGTGTCTTCTCCACATCCCGGCCAGGCCGAGACTGCGAGGTGCGAGCCACCTTTGGTAAGCACCTGTGCCCCCAAGGGAGTGCCAACTGCATAGGGGCCTAATGTGAGCCAGGGACCACCTGGGGGGTTTTGCTTCGCTCTCAATGTAGCCTGGGAGGGAGGTTGTGCCAGGCTGCAGAGGAGAAAACAGACTTAGAGTTGGGGAAAGCTTTCCCAAAATCAACCAGCTCTTTACAGAACCCATGCCCTGTAAACTGGATACGTTTTGGTCTCCAAAAATCTTCCAGTCTCAAACCAGGTATGGTGGCACACACCTATAATCCCAGCACTCAGGAGGCTGAGGCGGGAGGATCATTGTAAGTTTGAGACCAGCCTGGACTATGTAGTGAGTTCAAGGCCAGCCTGAACTGCATGGTGAGACCCTGTCTCAAAAAAAAAAAAAAACTTCTAATCTTTAGAAATTTTATTTTAGAATTTTTCTGTGGTGCTGAGAATGGAACCCAGGGCCTTACAAGTGCCAGGCCCTACCACTGAGTTATACCCTAGCCTTCTAGAAATTTTTTTTTGTTTTTGAAACAGGGTCTTGCTATGCAGTTCAGGCTAGTTTTGAGCCCACTATGTAGCTCAGGCTGGCCTTGAATTTACAGTGATCCTCCTGCCTCGGCCTCCGGAGTGCGGGGATTACAGGTGTGCACCACCACACCTGGCCCTTCTAGAAAATTTAAGATGAAGCTGAGTCCATTTCCTGTAGACCTTCAGTTTTCCATCCCTTCCAGGAAAAGCTGGGATTAGAGAAGGAAGATAGAAGCCTTGAGCATTTAGATCCTTTGAGGGGATAGAAGGGAAACATCAGAGGTCTTTGTGCTGCTGGTGGACAGGGTGGGGGAGATGTTGGCACTAGGGCAGGGGACTATGGTGTGCCTCTGCTTGTCATGCCAAGTGCCACTGCCCTCTCTTCCACTTTGCTCGTTCCTTCCCTCTCTAGCAAAAAAGCAAGGCCAGAGTGGCATCATCTCCTGCATTGCCTTCAGCCCCACCCAGCCCCTCTATGCCTGTGGCTCCTACGGCCGCTCCCTGGGTCTATATGCCTGGGATGATGGCTCCCTTCTCGCCTTGCTGAGTGGGCACCGAGGGGGCATCACCCACCTGTGCTTTCATCCCGATGGCAACCGCTTCTTCTCAGGAGCCCGGAAGGTAGGGGTCACGCTGACATCCCAGAGCAGATGGGCAGGCAGTAGTGTGGGAGTGGGGATGTGGTGTGCGGGAGTTAGGCAGTGCCAAGCTTTGGCCAGGAGGGACGCTGCAGGGGTGCAGGTGACAGACATTCCAGGCCCATGTTCTGTCTATAGGATGCTGAACTTCTGTGCTGGGATCTCCGGCAGCCCAGTCACCCACTGTGGTCCCTGAGCCGGGAGGTGACCACTAATCAGCGCGTCTATTTTGATTTGGACCCGTGAGTGGCATGGCCCTTCCTGCCTAAGGCCCTGATGCCCCAAGGAGGCCAAGGCTGGATGTAGAGCCCCAGCCCTGGGTGTGAGGGTCTTTTGCCCCAGGGGCAGTGCTCGTGTGCCAGCAAGTCTCCCCCTCCCAGGAGCGGGCAGTTCCTAGCGAGTGGCAGCACCAGTGGGGCTGTCTCTGTGTGGAACATCAGAGGGACCGGTGACAGTGGGGAGCCAGATCCAGTGCTGAGTTTTCTGCCCCAGAAGGACTGCACCAATGGAGTCAGGTCTGCTCTTCCCTTCTAGAGGGCTGGACTGGGGTAGGGAGGGTTGGGGAGGGCTGACACCCAAGTGAGCATCCATGCTCCGGGGCTGACACACCCTCGGTTCCTCCCACCAGCCTGCATCCTAGCCTGCCTCTGCTGGCCACTGCCTCTGGCCAGCGTGTGTTTCCAGAGCCCACCGAGAGCGGGGACGAAGGGGAGCAGGTGCCGGACCTTCCCCTGCTCTCCCTGCGCCATGTCCACTTTGAATGTCGGCTTCAGCTCTGGTGGTGTGGGGGCAGTCCAGAGCCCAGTAACTCTAATGACCACCAGGGTGAGACTAGTCAAGGAGGGACAGAGGGCGGTGGGGGTGAGCTCATATAAAAAGATTTTCTATGGTACTAGTGTCTTTGTGTCTGTTTGGGGAGGCAAATGGCAAATGACAAGTGTGGGCTGGGTATGGGAACTAGTGGGTTCCCTTGTCCTGCAGCAGAGTGACTGGCATATTGTTCCTGAAACCAGGGGTTGAGAGGTGGGACTAGGCAAGAGCCAATGGAGTGAGGAGCTGGTGTGAAGTCAAGTGTGTGGGGGTGGGGCTTCGTGCCATTGACTGGGTGGTTGCTAGGCAACTCAGTAAACTGAAGGGGGGAACCTTTTTGAAATCTCACTCCCAAGGTGGGGGCAGCAGGGGTCAGGGTGAGTGGGGCTGAACAGGAGTGGCAGGCGCTCCGTGTCAGACTCTTGGGTGTGACTGTGTGAGACTGTGCAGACAGTGACAGACAAGACACCCGCTCACTCTCACTCCACACTGTTTACCATCATCCAGCAGCAGAGGGACCATTACTCAGCAATGGGGAAGGGGCAGGGGAAGGGATGTGGGAGCACTCACCTCCCCACCCCTGGGCTTCTCTAGGATGCAGGTGACTCAGTAACCAGAGTCAAGGGCACACGAAAGGGTAAAGGCTCTGGAAAAATACAGACATCACCCTTGTCACCTTCCGTCTTCCCGTGAGATGCAGGACGAGGGCAAGGGGCTTATTCATTCAGCGGCTGGCACCAGGCGCCTTGTTTTCCCATCTGCTTTCCCTCCCCACACACACCTTGCCAGACACCGAGAAGGGGGTCTTTGAAGAGAAACTGTCAGCAGGGGATGCGATTGGGGACCTCACAATCAAAGGGAAGGGAAAAGCCTGTGGAGGCCTGAGCTGGAGGAGAGGAATGTTGCCCCTGCCAGGAGGTGCTGAAAGCCAGGGTTCTTACACCCAAAAAGGCAACTCCTCCCTTCCCCCAGGATAATTGGAAACAGCCCTTCCTGAGGAGTGTGGGCTTGGAATTGTAGGTACCCCCTTTCCTCTCTCGTCCCCACCTCTCCTCACAACCACCTAAGAGGGGTCCAAGTTTACTCTTAATTTCCTGCCTTTCACCTAACCCTCAGATACCAGGAAAGGGTCTGGGAAGCCGTGACAAAAGACTCTAGGAGTGAGAATTCAGCAGCTTGGGTTTGGTTTGCGACTGTATTCCAGATTTTCCCGTGTGACCTTGGGCAAGTCACCGGGTCCTCCCTGAACCTCGGTTTTTTCATCACGGCAATGGGATCAGTAACTCTGCCCCTCCCGCTTCACACAGGTAGTGGTGACGATCCTCTCAGCCGCACTTTGTGAAGTGCCCAAGCCTTCAAGGTTATTATTCTCGCCCAGCCGCCCGGGAGCAGCGGTGTTGTTTTGGGATGGAGAAGGAAGAGGCTGCAGGAGCAAAAGGGGTGGGTTCCTTGGGGTGGAGAGGGCGAGAGCCTTTCTGGATTTTAGAGAGGAAGATTCCAACCCATCGGAGGTCGGAGGGCAGGAGGGGAGACAGGCAAAAAGTGAGTCAGAGACGGAGACTCAGAGACAAAGCGGGGTGAGAGACCGCGCCAGGCAGCGAGGCGGGGCGGCGGGCAGGCGGCCGGCCGCGGCGGCGGGAGGTGCGCGAGGTGAGGGAGGTGTGGGGGGCGTGGGCCGCGGGATGCTGCCGCCCGCTCCTACAGAGCTCCAGCTCCGGTTTTTCCCTCCACCATCCTCTCCCCCTCCCCGCCTCTCCTTTAACTCCCCCCTCCTGGGCTCGGGACTGGTTTCCTCCCTTAGCCCGCTGCCCTCAATCCCGGCGAGGCTGGGGCTCCGGCTCGGCGTCCCCTTCCTCGCTCCCTCTCCTGGCGCCCCATGCTGCCCCCGCCCGGACCCTGGCTCCCCCAGCCCCCCACTTAGGCCGGCGCATACATCCCGGGGTGCTGGCGCGTGGGCCGGGGGCGCGGAGGGCGCCTGCAGACGGCCCCTGCGAGGGTTCTGGTAGGGCTAGGCGCTCTGGAGCGTGGGGCGCGGGGACAGCAGGAAGCGAGTCCGCCAGGAGTTGGGGGCACTAGCCACCCACTGGGGTGTCCGGGGCTGAACAGCCGGCCAACCGAGGCAGTCACCCCTGGGGGTGAGCGACTTTGGGGGAGTTGGTGCCCCGCCCCCCAGGCCTTGGCGGGGTCATGGGGGCCCCCCATTCTGGGCTGGGGGGTGTGCAAGTCGGGGCCCTGCTGCTTCTGGCGTTTTGGGGGCTGGTGTCTGGGCTCAGCCTGGAGCCTGTCTACTGGAACTCAGCGAATAAGAGGTGAGCAGTCTCAGGCTGGGGAGACCCCAGAACCTGCGAGCAGGGCAAGGGGGTGTGGGAGCTTTGGGGACTTGGGGTCTGGGTTCTGTGAGCAGGAAAGAGGCTAGAGGAAGGTGCTAGAGCCCTGGTGTGCCGGCCTGGGTTACAGAGAGCAGTGGTCTTGGGAGCCAGATTTCTGGGTCCCACACAGAGCTAGCTAGAGGTGGGTGGTGTTGTCCATGTGTCAGGAGTTTGGAGACCCCAGAGGGGCAAAGATAAAAAGTTTATGGGCAGCAGGAGGACAGTGGAGTGGTTATTTGGATCTGTGGGAAACCTGTGTGTGGGGTGGGCGGGATTGGAGGGTGCCTGGTTAATGTCAGCTCTCAGGAGAGAGCCGTTGAGTAGGTGCTGCTGAGGCGCTGAGGGGAAGGCAGGGTGCCTCCTCCCACAGGGACTCAGCACTGGGGATGGGAGGGAGGGGGCTCAGTTTGGGGTCTCTGGGAACAATTTCCCCAAGGCTCCTTGACTCTTCAGTCTGTCTCCCAACTCTTGCTCATAGCCAGAAGATGGGTGAGCCCTTGGCTGAACAGTTTTCCGGCCAGAACATATGCCTGCCTTCCTGCCTTGAGGCTTCTTTGTAGAAACATTGGGCCCCCTCCGGCCTCCTTCTTTCCCTCTTACCTCTGGAATCCTGAGGACCCCTCAACCCCCTCCCCCTGTCTTTGCTGCAAACTGTTCCATCAGGTCCTCCGTTCCATGGCATGCTTGCTTTGCTCTGAAAAGAGGCCAAGGGTCACATGAAACTTCAAGCCATACGGGGTAGGACAGAACCTTTGGAAGGTCCTCTGGGTCCCTTCACCCCCATGCAATTCTCATGCCTTTAGCAAAAGAGTTCTGTGTTTTAAAAACTTCTATCTCCCTGGGAGGCCATGGGAGGTAGAGGGGATGCTTCGGAGCTCATCAAATCCTTGGTCTTAACCCTGGCTCTGCTTCTTTCAGCTCTGTGGCCTTGGGCATGTCACTTAACCTTTCTGAGTTTATATCCTCAATCCTTACAGCTGTTATGAGGGTTAGAGGTAAGGTGTTTGAACATACTATATGTTCCTGAAAGGAGAGCTGGGATTGTTATTCTTCTCTTTACTTTGCAGACTCGCTCTCACCTCCCTGTTCTGCCATCCTTCCCTCTGTCCCATATCTCTTTGGGGGGTAATCTCAATGTTTTTTCTGTAGTCAGGCTGGCTGTATCAGGTGTGACTTGAGGTCATAAATTAAGACTTATTCTGATAGGAATCGAGAGAAGGCGGTTTGGTGTTGTGGGGCTCTCCTGGATGGTAGGGGAGAGGAGTGGGTCATTTGGTCATCTGGGAAGCTGATGGGCAGCAGTCCCCTGGGACTTAGCCTGAGCGCCTGTCTCCAGGGAGGGGCTGCAGTGCTTGGCAGGTTGTGGCTGTGCTGAGCCTGTGGGGGCCCCAGCCACCTTTCTTTCAGGTTGTTGGTTGTGGTTAGGAAAATCAGATACTTCAACTCCAAAGCAATAGAACACTTTACCCAGGAAGTCTGAGCCCCAGGGTAGGGGGATTGAGTAGGAGAATGACCCTGGAAGCTGGTCCCCATACCTTGGTTCCCTTTAGCCCCATTTAGGGCCATTGCCAAGCTGAGTATTTGCCTCCTGTCCTATTAACAGCTAATTTGGGACACTGGTTGGGATCACCTTCTGCATCCCTTTTCTCACCTCACACCTCATCCCCTTTGCCTGAAATTCCTGGTAGGGTGGTATGGAGGAGGGGAGGCTCTGCCCCCATGGTTGACTGCCGTAGAATAGTGAAATCACCTGGGAGGGGTGGGCTGTGTGGTTCCAGAGAGGCCAGCTCCTTGGTAACTGGCATCCTGTTGCCATGGCAACAGCACCGGTGATGGAGCGGGAGATGGCAGTGTGCATGTGGTGAGGGCGGGCTGAAGAGTGCATTTGGGCACACCAAGGGGCAGGAGACCTCTGAGCCTGGCTTCCTGCTGCTTCTGATTTGAGCTCTCAGAGTCCTTGGTGCCCAAGCTCATAGAACAGACTTTCTACTCAGACAAAGGCAGGCAGATGGGAGCCTGAGAATTGCTGTCCTGGAGGGGTGAGGAAGGGAAAGCTCTGGGGTCACACCTCTGATATTTCTTCCTCGTTCACCTGGCCTTTCTCCCCACAGGTTCCAGGCAGAGGGTGGTTATGTGCTGTACCCTCAGATCGGGGACCGCCTAGACCTGCTTTGCCCCCGGGCCCGGCCTCCTGGCCCCCACTCCTCTCCTAATTATGAGTTCTATAAGCTATACTTGGTAGGAGGGGCACAGGGCCGGCGCTGTGAGGCACCTCCTGCCCCAAACCTCCTTCTCACTTGTGACCGGCCAGACCTGGATCTCCGCTTCACCATCAAGTTCCAGGAGTACAGCCCTAACCTCTGGGGCCATGAGTTCCGCTCACACCATGACTACTACATCATTGGTACTGCTGGGCAGTGAGCAGGGTTGAGTGAGAAGTGGTCCCTGGGATGGAGGGTGGATGAGGGAGGGGGGTCATTGGAATCCAGAGGAAGACCCCCTAGGCCCCTCAATGGTATTCCTGTCAGAACATGGGGATAGAATAGGGGGTAGACCCTGGAGTGCCGACCTCTCTCTCTGCTCTTCTCTCCCAGCCACCTCAGATGGAACCCGGGAAGGCCTAGAGAGCTTACAGGGTGGCGTGTGCCTAACCAGAGGCATGAAGGTGCTTCTCCGAGTGGGACAGAGTGAGTGGGGCTGGGGGATACCTGCTGGGAGCAGAGAGAGGTTCAGTTGGTGCTCAGAGAAATGGTCGGGGACATTTGTCTTAGACCCTCTCTCTTGGATCTTCCTCATTTCCAGGTCCTCGAGGAGGGGCCATACCCCGAAAACCTGTGTCTGAAATGCCCATGGAGAGAGACCGAGGGGCAGCCCACAGCCTGGAGCCTGGGAAGGAGAGCATGCCAGGTAGGAACCAGGGGGCTAGCCGCTGCCCTCTCTACTGTCAGACTCTAGCTTCCCTGGCTTCGCCCTCTCCCTCACTCCTGTTTTGAGGATGGTGATACAGGAAAGAGAAGGGAGGTTGGGAGGGGAATGGAAGCCAAATGAGGAGACGACTCAATTAGAACTAATTAGCCAAGTCAGTGCTTCAATCAGTGCTGTCAGAGAAGTGGGGAGGGCAATGTGGCTGGGAACCACAGGGCTGGACACCTGGGTTCTGAGTAGGGCTGGGGTGGGGAGGTAAAGTGGGGTCCCCAAGGGGCCTGGGCACTGCTGGGGAAGCCCATGGGGACCCCCGAGGCTGGGTATTCAGATGTCCAGGTGGCTTCTTCAGCCCCTCCCCCTCTTTCCTCCCTCACCCCTTCCCCGCCAGGTGACCCCACAAGCAATGCAACCTCCCGGGGTGCTGAAGGCCCCCTGCCCCCTCCCAGCATGCCCGCAGTGGCTGGGGCAGCAGGGGGGCTGGCGCTGCTCTTGCTGGGCGTGGCAGGGGCTGGGGGTGCCATGTGTTGGCGGAGACGGCGGGCCAAGCCTTCGGAGAGTCGCCACCCTGGTCCTGGCTCTTTTGGGAGGGGAGGGTCACTGGGCCTGGGGGGTGGAGGGGGGATGGGGCCTCGGGAAGCTGAGCCTGGGGAGCTAGGGATAGCTCTGCGGGGTGGTGGGGCTGCAGATCCCCCCTTTTGTCCCCACTATGAAAAGGTGAGTGGTGACTATGGGCATCCTGTGTACATTGTGCAGGATGGGCCCCCCCAGAGCCCTCCAAACATCTACTACAAGGTATGAGGGCTCCTTCTACTTGGCTTTCCTAAATCTAGTCCTCTTGGGGTGCTCCTCTGGTTTAATTCATTGTTTGAGGGACACCTCTGGTATCTCCTTGGCCCCCTTTGCTCCCACTAGCTCCTTTATCCCTCCTGGCTATTCCTCTTGTATCTACTTTTAGGCTCCCTTAAGATTTCCACTGCACCCCTCCTGCCCTCCCATTTGGCCATGGGCACCCCTGTGTCTCTGTATCCCTCAGGGAGGAAGCACAGGCTCAGCCTCCTCTCTGATCTTGACCCAGGTATCCATGTCCCCTTGTCCACCCAGAGTAGGGGCAGGAACAGTCTGTCCTTTGGTTGGCACTTCTTTATGCCTCTCACTGTTTTTCTCTTCTTTCTATCTCTTATCCTTTCTCTTCCTGTCTCTAGGTCTGTTCTGTTCTTCCCTAGCATCTTCCTCCTTACATCTCCCTTTACACTCTTGGCTTCTAATCATGTGCCTCTCCCATCCCCTGGGTGGGGGCATCAAAGCACTTCTCCCCTTAGCTCTCAGCCCCCCTTCTGTCCTCTCATACCAACCACTCCCCTCAGTCCACCAAAAATGGGGGCCTTATGGGGGAAGGCTGTGGCACTCCACCCCAGCTCAGGGCCTGGGTAGTAGGGCCTCCTCTGCCCTGCCCCAAGCCTCTACATACTTACTCCAGCCATTTGGGGTGGTTGGGTCATGACAGCTACCATGAGAAGAAGTGTCCTGTTTTGTCCAGTGGCTGACAGCAAGATATGAACCAGTTGGGACATTGTGGACTTGGTCTGATGCTGAATGGGCCACTTGGGACGGGAAGTGACTTTCTCCAGACAAGAAGTGACTAGGCCTGGACAGAAATGGCCTGGAAAGTGGCAGAAGCAGTGCAGCAGGAACTGGAAGTGCCTTCATCCAGGACAGGAAGTAGCACTTCTGAAATAGGAAGTGATCTGGCTGGAACTCCAAGTGGCTTAGTCTGGGGGGTTGGGGGTGGGAAGTGGATGGTTCTTACCCTGTGGAGAAGCGGCAGGAGGAACTTCCTGTTTTAGGAGGAAGCTGGAACTTACTGACTGTAAGAGGACAGAGGTGGACTGAGGAAGACTTTCCTAGTATTCAGTGGCACTTCCCAGGATCTCCCTTCTCTGTGTGATTTTAAGACAGCTCAGATGACTGCCATGTGCTGTGGCAGGCCCAATTTGTCTTGTTTGCCCCTTCCTGTATCTCAGTGTAATCTCTGTTAATCAACAGGAGTACCCCAAGAGCCCATGTGTTCCCCCAGTAAAATGGCTGTCTTGTTCATTGCATCTTCCCTTCAAAGCCAACACGACTCCCTTCTTAGTGACCAAAATGGTGGCCTACCAACTGGTCTAGATGACAGTGGTACTTAGAAACAGCCACTGTTTGCATAGTCACCAACCTATACCTCTTCCTGCTCTCTAGTGCACAGTTGGCCGTTGCCTCAGTTTCCTCCCAGCTCAGTTTTATTAGATCAAAGCTGCCCTTGGACATCAAGTCATCACCTCAATCACCAGCCAAGATGGTTGCTTTGTCCACCAGAGGTCAAGTCATCTCTCTGGTGCTATAGTTCCCAGCTCCTTCCAGGGAACAGGAAGTTGATATTGCCATGGGGGAGGTGGCGGGGTATGGCCGTCACCTCAATAGTTTTACTGTAAAAGGGAAATTTGAACAACAAAAACCAAAAAAAGAATAAAAAACTTCAAAAGTTGCTGAGAAGGCTGGAGAATGATGATGTGAATCTGGTGGTCAGGATGGCTTTCGAGCTGCGGGGTGGGTGATGTGAAACCAGGAGGAATGGGGAGAGAGACCGTTGGTTGGAGTCTGAGGTAGGGAGGGGATCATGGGCTGGTGGGAAAGTGACCACCTCCATCCAGGGGAGGGAGAGAATCCAGGTGGGAGGGGGCTGCCAGAACACTCAAATGAGAATGTATGGGAATATACAGTCACACATACTTAGAGCTAGTGTCTGGTGCCAATCCAAAGCACCTGAGAAGTGAAGCAAGTGAAGCGAGTCACAATTAGGATCACGGTGGTGAAAGCGTGTTGTGTATAGTGTCCTATTCCCTGCCACCCTCCTCAAGGCACCTCTGAGTTTTGTTGGAGACTGATGTAGCTGATTGGAAGAAAGTAGGGAGGACTCAGGGACCCAGGTGTCAAGTGCTCATCTCTGGCCTGTGTACGCATTACTGGGCCTCTTCTCCCCCAGAAAGCCCAGGTGCCCAGCCCCCTAGACTCAGTCCCATTCTCCAGCCACAAAAGCACCCGTCAGGAGCATCACTGGAGCGAGTCAGCAGGGGTCACAACCTCTGCCCTTCCTGCCCTTCCCCTGACTTTAGGTTCCCTCCCGCTGTCTCCCATCTGCCTGGAGGTCAAGGGTCCCCCTTTCCCTCCTTGTCCACTGGGTCCCCTGTCCCTCCCCTGCCTCAGCCAGAGGCCTGGGTCCTGAGAGGTGCAGGTGATCCTAGAGGGGAGTTGGGAATTGGGGAGCCAGGTGCTGGGCTGTCTGGAATTTACTCCTGCCTTCTGAGCCCACACTGGAGCTGCCTGAGGTGGGGAGGCTCATGGGGGGTGTGGAAGGGCTGGTCCCTGGCCCTTAGTGGGGGTTGGTTGTCTTGGCAACATCCCCTTCTCCACACAATGGGAAGCCCCCCTCAGCCTCCTGCGTGGATGGAGCCGACAGCCCCATCGCTGGCTATCAGCCTCAGGGACTTGGCAACCGTCACTATGGCAACTCAGAGCCCAGCAACAGGGCCCGCTGAGAAAGGGAGGGGTCCAAGACTGGGGCAGGGCTGTGTGTGTGAGGAGCAAGGGAGCGGAGGGAGAGTCCCCCGACACATGCATCTCTAGGCACAGGTGGGGAGATGAGAGGGAAGAGAAGTGGGGATAAATAGTCTCTGCGACAGACAAACACCTCACCAAAGCAGCCAAGACATCATAACATGCTGAGAGACAGGAAGACACCTGGGGACAGATGCACAGCTGGGGAGAGGAATGGCACATACCACACAGCACCCTGAGACACACCCCCTCAGAGTGCCGGCATCTACAGACTCCCTGCCAACCACCTGACATTCACACACAACACCTACAGCCTTTCACATGTGCAGGGACTTGTGTGTCTTTGAGCTGTTTGAAAATGCTGGTGACTTCCACACAGAACCACACATGCTATCCTGTTGGCTTTCCAGGTACAAGTACAAGGACAGGCTCCTGGGGCAGCAGTTATAACAAAAAGAATACGGGAGCAGGAAGACATTCACTATCCGTCCCCTCACTCAGTCACTTGCCATCCTGTCTACTTTGTTCCAGACACTATGTCTGGCACTGGGAATTCATGGCGAACAAGGCAAAGTCCTGGTGTTCATGAAGTCCACTCCCCCCCCCTTTTTTTTAGACAGAGTTGCATTGTGTAAGTTCAGGCTGGCCTTGAACTTAGTATGTAGCCCAGACTAACCTCAACCTTGCAGTGATCCTCCTGCCTCAGCCTCCTGAGTGCTGGGATTACAGGCGTTCACCATCACACCTACTATGAAGTCCACATTTTTCTGGTTTTATTTATTTGTAATTTAAAAAATAATCCACCCCCCACCTTTTCTGGTGCTGGGGATGGATCCCAGGCCTTGTGCATGATAGGCAAATGCCCTCCCACTGAGCCACACCCCCAGCCCTAAAGTCCACATTTGGATGGGGAAAAGAATAATATGATTTCAGTTGGTGAAAAGTAATATAAAGAAAGCAACAGGATGGAGAGTATCAGGGAAGTGCTTCAGAGTAGGTCAGGAAATTCCTTCTGAAATAACTAGGAACTAGAATAACAAGCATCTGGAATAATGAGGAGTAAGCCAGGCACTGTAAGGAAGGGCATGCCAGACAGAGGGAACAGCAAGTACAAAGGCACAGAGGTGAAATCTTGGCTTGTTCGGTAATAGCAAGAAGGACATGATAGCATACTCACATGCCCTGTCCTCCCTTAGCCTCAGCCAGTGGGGGAGCAAGTTACTTAGGGTCTAGGATACACATTTAGGAAGTTAATCTCATTCATTTTCCCCTTCTTTTCTTTTTTCTTTTGCCCTTCCTTCATCTCTTCCTCCCTCCTTCCTTCCTTTCCTTTCCCTGTCCTTTCTCTTCTCCTTCTTTTCTTCCTTCTTTCATGGTACTAGGATTTGAACTCATGGGTGCTCTACCACTGAGCTACAAACCTAGCGTGTTCTATTTTATTTGTTTGTTAAAAACAATTTTGGGGGGTATTGGGGATTGAACCGAAGGCCTTTGCATTGAGCTACGTCCCTGGTCCCTTTTTATTTTATTTATTTATTTATTTTTAATTTTTTTGGTTTTTGAGACAGGGTCTCACCAGGTAGTTCAGGGTGGCTGTGAACTCACTATGTAGCCTACATTGGCCTTGAACTCATGGTGTTCCGCCTGTTCCAAGTGCTGGGATTACAGGTGTACACCACCATGCCTGGTCCCAGGCCCTTTTAAAATTTATTATTTTAATTAATTAGTTAATTAATTAATTTGTGGTACTGGAGATTGAACCCAGGGCCTTTACACTGAACTACATCACCAGTCCCTTTTTATTTTTTGAAACAGGAATAATGGAATAATTCGCCTAAGCAGGGTTCATACTTGTAGTCCTCCAACCTTAGTCTCCCAGCGTGCTGGATTTGCAGGCATGCAGTACCCTACTTATCTTAATTGTTATTTTAAGACAAGGTCTTGCTATATTGCCCAGGCTGGCCTTGAAATTGGATCCTTCTGCCTCAGCTTCCTGAGTAGCTGAGTAGCTGGAATTACAGGCGAACACCACCCACCTGGCTTTCCCCTTTGTTTCTTGTGTGTCTGTGAGTTACTTGTGTTTTCCTATATGATCTGGGAGGGCAAGGAAGATGCTCTGAGTTTTTTGAGACTAAGACACAAAGCCCAAAGCACAGAATACAGGACAGTTGGGCAGGGTAGAAATAACAGGATGGAGAGGACTACAGGGGAGGGCCACAGAGTGGTCCCCACCCCCATCAGCACATGATCAAGACTGTCCTGGGGGCTTACCTGCAGATGGAAATGCAAACTTTGTCATCCTTCTGAACAGAAGCAGCTGAGGGATGAGAACTTCACCTGAAGGGTGTGCGTGGTTTGTGTTGGGGGGCATTAAGGAAAAGGGAGCAGGGTAAGGAGTTGCAATCGGAATTTCTGATAGGGAATGGCTGATACCACATCTGGAATTTCAGTTAGAATGGAAATAAATGGAGCTTCCTAAGAGGCTACATGGGCACCCATGGACACGGGGCCTTCCTGGAGGGTTTTGGGGTCTGTAGGCACCCTGGAAAAAGTGTTGTGGGTCGGGCTGGAGGCAGGGGTTGGCTGTAGAGTTGGGTGGGAGCAGTGAAAAGGATGCAGAATGAATGGCAATAACAACTGGGCAGCAAGAGTGATGCGGAGGCAGAGCCCTGGAGGGAGTTGTGAGGGGTCCAGGTACCCCTGATTCTCATAGGGAGTTGAAGCCATTGGCTTGCTTATTCTCCCTCTTCCCGTTGCCAGCAGAAACTCAGGCACTGGTTCCCCCCAAGCCCAGTGGCTGGTGGGGTCCGGGGGACTGAGCAGCCTCAGGGGGCGGCAGCTGGTGAGTGGGGAGGAATCTGTGTGCTCAGCAAACAGCAGCCTCAGTGCCCAGTGGCTGCCTCCTCCCTCATCAGTCAGCCCCAGCCAAATGTCCTTGCATTCCCACCACCCCAAGGGGACTGGGGCTGGGCCAGGGTCCCCAGGGGAGTGAGATGGGGTGGGTAGGGGTGGTGCTTGGCTTCCCATCCCTTGGCCTCTGTTCTCTTCTCTCTGGACACTTTCAGTTCTTCATGTCATGGAATGACTGTCCTGGCCTCTGCCATGGAGGGGGTATCAGCTACAAATCACCTGTGGGGGGCTACTTGGGGTAGGAGGGAGGAAGGATGAGTCAGGGCTGCAGAGGAATCCACTCCGGTTCTCACGGGACCAGCCCAGAGCACAACCAGCAGGGAAGTTGCTGGCACAGAGTCCCTGTCCCCCCGAGCTGGCCTCTTTGCCCCGATGGATGCTCTGGACAGAAGACTGAGACCCTGACACCCTGCGTGTCCTCTCTCTTCCCACCTTGTCCTAGCCCCTGGCCCTTATGCCATGCTTCCCACCAAGATCTAGAGGTCTGGCACCCCCACATCTGCTGCTTCCTGTTGGAGACTGGGGCCTTTAGACTTTAGCCTCTGTCTCACCGTCCCCCTCCTCAGCCCTTGCTCCCCTCAGGGACCCAGGCGTCCTGCCCACTCCCTTCACCATAACAACCATTCTTTTTGGAATTGCTTAAGACTTTAATATCATTTCATTAAGTCAGTAAGTTCAGAGAGGGTTGGGGGCACAAAGAGATTGGGGGTGGGCCAAAGAGGGCCAAGGTAGGGGGGAAGAAGGGAAGAGCCCCCCTCCCCTCTCCGTGGAGATGGCTCTGAGAAATCAAATATTGACAGTGAGAAGACAGAATTTATTAAATCTGGGACAGGGGTGTGAAGGAACTGTGGGAATGGCCGGATGCCTGGGTTCTGAGGGCGATGAGGTTCTGGAAGGAGGGAAAGCCTGCGGCTGGGAAGATGCACAAGGCTAAAGGATGTGAGGGTGCAAGTGTTTTGTTCCTTTCCTTTGGGATGTGCTCAGTCTTGCTACTCTGGTTGTTTCTCAGCTGTCCCCTAAAGCCCCTGGGGACAAGACCTCCGTCACAGCTGTGGCTGCCCCCCTTCCTCACTTCCCCCACCTCCACCTATGTTGATGAGCTTCAGCAGCGTTTAATCGGATTGAGCAGTAATTAGCAAAGCGAGATGTTTGATTACCTATTTAGCATAATGTTGGGGGCTGGGATCCCTAGGCACAGCCACAGTTGAGGGGGGAGTCAGAAAAGAAATGGGGTCTATGCAAAGTTCCTTTCCCTGGGGGATTCGTGAACCTGCCCTTGAGGCTCCTCATGCCAAGCCTCCCCTCAGATTTTCACCCTGTGGGACTTTTCCTTGGGGGTTCTGACCAATCACTTCAACTCTCTCTGCCACCTGGTTAGAGGATCCTCCACATGTCCCATCTTAGCTCTGCAGAGATGTGCAGCTGGTTTTGGGGTGTGGCAGGGTCTCTCTTTCCATTCCAGCTCTCAGCAACAGGAGTCTGAGCTGGGCAAGGGGCCACAAGTCAGAGTAGAGAAACCCACCTTAAGGATAATGGTAGTGGCTGTGGGTCGGCAAGGGCAGAAACTGCCAATTCTGGACATAAAGATCAAGTAGGTGGGATGCTGAGGTCAGGGTTGAGTTGGTGTGCGGATTAATCCACCTGCCCTTCAGGCATGCCAGGGACTGCCACTCCGGTAGTGCCAGATTGGTATAATGAGACCTGTCAGATGTGAACACCCACCAGAAAAGGGAGAAATAAGGTGCCAGCTTCTTTCCTCATCCAGCAAAGAAAATGTCATCAATTTAGCTCCTCATGGAAATGTAATCAGTGGGCTCACTGCGGGCTTTGTCTTAATTAGGCACTATTGATGGAAGAGGAGAGGGCGCCTCCCCAACCCCCTGATGCTGCTTTCTCCCTGTATTTCCCACTTCTCCCCAAAGCTTCTCGTGACCACTGGGTAGCGCTCAGCCTTCTAGGCGCCGTCCAGTGACCCCAGCCTGCAGCGCCCCCTAGCATCCACAGAGATCTGCCCCTCCTCCACACCCCTCTCTATTTGCTTCCCCGGGACGCAGCCTTTGTTCCTATGGAGAGCAAAGCCCCTCCCCGGCCCGGTCACCTTCCCCAGGGAGTCTCCGCCTCCCGCCCCCCCAACCCCCGCCAACCACGATGATTTCCAAAGCAGATCCTCGGGTTCCAAAAACTCCAGTTCCAGTGTTCCCTCCTTTCCCTCGCACCACAACGCCCAGCAATCTTAGACCCCAGTCCGGACTGAGAAGGGGGAACGAGCAGGAGGGCAGGGGTGCTCCAGCCCCGGTTTTTCCCCGGACCCAGCAGCAGTCAGGGCTGTCTGGAAATCCTGGAGCATCTTCTACACGACGAACAAACCTCAAAGGCGGGACCCTGGGCGCCATCTGCTGGACCCGTTCGGGCTGGAGCCCACACACCTGGGAACAGGGGTCTGGCGTTTGGGTTCCCCGGCCTTTTCAATGTCCTGCGGAACGGTGGTGCATTGTTTCTAGCCCCAGCCCTTCCACTTTCGTCCTCACACCCGCGTCCCCCTCTTCCGGCCCGCCGGATTTAGCTGCTTTCCCCTAGCCCCCCAGTCCTCTTGCCCCACGTCCACTCAGGGCAGACCTGCGCCGAG